>JASDQU010685921.1:3749-17109 GCA_032191745.1 Picea mariana | reverse complement strand
CTGCCTAGGGATGAGGTAGATCCCTCCAAGAAAAGGAAGATTACCCCACCGAGGCCCTCATCTAGAAAGAAAACTAAGGCCACCCAGACCATGCTTAAGATTACACTTACCTTGGATGATTTTGACTTCTTAATTGCCGTGCTGAATGATGTCTCATTAGAGCTTGCGGAAAAGCAATAAGCAAAGCAGGAAGAACTATTCTGTCGGATCAAGGGCAAATTCAAAGAAGTGTAGCAGGCACTTTATTCCAGCCAAGCAACTTCTACGACATCATTAACAATGGAAATATCAGAAACAGGTGATGAGCCCACACAGTTACGCCAGATCGTCAAAAAATTCGAAGCTCACATTTGATGAGCTCAAGAAGAAATAGTGAAAGCCACCCAGTCTTTGGCGCAAGCACAAAGTTCACATGAAGAGTGACGAAGAAAGGAAGAACAGGAGCAACTTGACTTACAAGTGAAATGGGAGGAGGAAAAATCCCAGTTACAGAAGAGCAAAGAATAGTTGCTAGCAGCGCAACTTGAAACACAAGAAAGAGTTCACAAGGCACTGTGTGTTGTGACAATAATAGAAGTGAAGATGGAAGATCGTCTTCCACAATAGGTGACCCAAATGGAAGAAGTAATCCAACAACTTCAACAGTGCATCACAGATCTGGAGCTCCATACCGTGCCTGAGACACCCCAAGAGATAAGAGATCTAAGAGAAGCCACTGCTCGAAGCACAATCAACCGATTAAATTTTTTTTCTTCGGAATGTAGGCAGCTAAGCACCAGAAGCGCCCAGACCTATGAAACCCTCACAGAGAATCCATAATTGCAGACATTGGAGACACATCTCCAGGAAGAAAAGCAGCATGCAAACGTGCTACAAGCATAGCTAAATTCCGTGACCCCAGTCGAAAGAATGAAGAGGTTCATAGAGCAATGCACAACCCAACAACAAGTACACACGCTGCAAAGTAAAGTAATGGACGTTTCTCAACAACTGCAACCACTCCAAGAGAAGGCATGCCAACTATTCACTGAACTTGAAAGCCAGGGAGCTCAACTCGAATAGGGTGTCATCACTGCAGAATAGTGCCTGGAAGGACCGCTCAATGACACAGTACTTCAGGAATTTACTAAACAAGAGGTTGTCGCACTGCAACAGGTCGAAGTCGCTCGAGCCAAGCTCGAGGTGTTCGAAGCAGAATTGGTCAGACCTGAGTGACTTGGGACGAGTCACATGTGAGTTTTGGGGGCTTGTTTTCCCTTGAACAAGTTTTGAAGAGTACTTGGTCTTACTCGACCACTTTTGGGACTGCGACAACTTTCCAAGGAAGGAGCGCAACGCGAAGTAGAAAATAAGGAAGAAAGACCTATTTTGGGGTCCATTTTAGGGTTTTGGGTTGATGTAATGGGAAAAATATGTCAGCCCGTGGGTTTACCCACATTTAGGCCCATTTTGTAATCTATAAATAGGAAATATAGATAGTAAGATAGGAGAGATAGTAATGTAGTACATCTATGTGATGCATGAATGGAAGCTTAGTGCTAGTAATGGGATCTGTGTGATCAGATGTATCTTAGAGTGCTCTGTGCATGAGATCAGAGAGCTAAGTGCAGGTTGTTATAGTCTAATGATGAAGAGTAAGGAAGAAGGATTTAGCAAGTTGTGTAGATCTTCTATCCTGTGCAAAGTAAGGGTCGTTAAAGCTCTGTGCTGTAACTACTTGACCAAGATAAGATAAAGAAGACTTTATGGAAGTAGCCCCAGGGTGGGGGTGAACCGCGGTAACTGTGTGTATAGTGTTTTGTTCTTCGCTCTTATGTATGTATCTCTTTCTTGTCTAAGTGCTTGATGTGGTTAAGTAGATCTAGTCATGCTCTGTGTTGTTGATGAATGAATGAACATTAGATCTGATATATGAGATTCTTAGTGCTTGATCTGTTGAATCTAACCTATATTGCTGTGAATAAGTATTGAATCATTCTTAGTATAAGTATTCATTGCGATGCTCTATGACTTTTTTGAAGTATATTAATGAATGTATGTTAAGGAATAACTGATGCTAAGTGCGCTGTAAGAAAGATAATCTCAGAACTGTGTCCTAGCTAAGGTTGTAGACACCTGAGTCTTGCAACCACCCCTGTCTCTACCTCAGGTGAGACTTCATCTACTTCGTAGGTGTTGCCAAAAGCGTCGGTAGTTAGGGCTTTGTTGGTGCGCTCTTGAGCATTGAACCCTGGGTCTGCCCCTGTGCCAATAACACCCCTTTGTCCTTTAAGTCTAAACACAATGTTCATCCCCCAAGCTCTTCCCGTATTGATGGAGAACCTCTTTGTATCCCTTATATGAGATTTCCTTTGGTGGAGGATTGAAATGGTGGAGGCCCAGTTGGAAGGAACTTGGTTTCTTGGTTTCGAACTGTGCCGACATGGAAGTCTGTAATATTTTCACTTCTGCTGATAATTTATTAATATAGATACTCCTTTCCCATCCAATTGATATCTTGCAAATATATGTATTATTATCCATGGGCGTATTAGTTATATATATTGATGATTTATGCTATCTAATGTGCTAACCTTTTATATTTCCACCATATGCTTGTTTTTGCTTGTTTGTTGAGAACTTGTTGTAGGTATATAACTGTGGGTCAAAGTGCTCAACGATGGACATCATCGAACATCTGGACGAGGTAGGCCTCTTTCTTATCTTGCTTGCACATTGGTTTATATAGCATGTTGTTGGGATAGAGTTGATTTTTGTAGTCATACCTATTTCTTGTGGTTCACCCTAGCCATAGAAAGATTTTACTCGTAACAGAATTAATGACCATACTGGGGATTGAATTTTCTTTCTTAGGGTTTGAAGTACTTTTCTCCTTAGATTGTTCTTGTTTCTATTTTGGTTCTTGTCGTATCATTGCTTGACAACTCTTGTTCATTATGGGTCTAAGTTTTCATCCTTTCTCCCTTGCCTGGCCTTGTTTCAAAGAATATACACTCCTTTTGCCATGACAGTTGCGTATACACGCAGACTGTCTCACTGCAAGCTGCGTATATACACTCTGTTTTCCCAAACAATCATGTACACCTATTTTCCTTGCATGTTTTCTTGGTCTGGTGTTTGCTGGGTGGGATTTGATGCTTGGTGAGCCTTCTTAGGTTTCTATAGTGCTTGTGAAGTGCCCATGGGATGACAGGAAACCCTCTTTTAGTTGAATTTCTGGGTGAAGTCTTTCTCTTCATATTTTCATTTTTATTGTCCTTGTACATTGGGCTGGGTGTTTTGTTGCTTGATATCCTTCTTGAGTTATCTCTCTTTTATACACAGTAGGGATATATATATCAAGGTACTTTTCATTCCATGCATTTTCAGTTTTGATATATTGAAAATACAAAACAAATATAGGAATTTTTCATTGCTTGGCATTTTTGTCTTTGAATATCTATCATTAGCTTAGTGCATATAGTGAAAGATTGGATTTTTACTTCTGAATTGCAGAGTTGAAATTGAAAATTGCATTGTTTTTATAAGCATATCATTCATTGAAAAGTTAAAGTTAGACTTTGCATTATTTTCATATTTACTTTTCTTGCAGAGTCCTAACATCATGAGTTTCACTTCATACCTTTTTGAGTAATCACGACCAATAAAATTTACTCTTTAAATTAAAATTGATTAGTCACGATTTTATTTTCTAGGGTGCACAAACTAGTCTAGGATTTAGTGCCTTGGAATAGGATTTTGTAAGTAAACTTCTCCAAGGAAATCAAATCAACATATGTGTCTGAGAAAGGGAGTTGAGAAATCCATTGTATAAATGGTAAGATCAGGAGGCTCCACTCACATCAGATTTAATCACGAGGTCACACGAAGTTGGTTGAAGGGATATCCCCCTGATACTCGCCTAGCATCAAAGATATTTCTGTGGATTTATTCGTATCTAGGGATCTTGCTAGTGCCCATACCTATGTGAGAAGCGATGATTTAAAGGTTTTAGGCTTTGCTACCCTACCCATACGGTGATCTAGACTTATGATTGGTTTCCTGTGCATCGGTTATATAGTGGTTTATTAGTTTCTTGACTTAGGTATCTCATCGGTTACTTACAGGGGTTATTTTGCAAGTACCCTGGGTCAGATAGGGGTCGAAAAAAACACAACCTTTATGNTTCCGGGGGTGGGGGGTCTGACCGATTGGTTGTTAAGCCCATGAGGGCCCCTATAACTGATTATGTTACCTTCGATCTTTAGCAGGGAGTCTTAGGCCCCTCTTGGGTGAGACATACCTTCTTTAGGGAGGGAGGCCACTCAACCACTTTAGCCCGTTTGCATGCATATTGGCCATTTGAATTTTTGTATGCTCTTTGACTACTATTTGGCCTTAGGATACATTTTTTTATCTTTAGAGTCTTAAGTCATCATGGAGTCGGACCAGCCTCCCTGCTGGTCCCGTCGCTTGTTATAGTTACCACCAGATTTCGTGTCCTTGCCTTCTAAAAGGCGTAGAGTCATTATAAGTGGTACACACACATCCACCATTCAGACTTGTGATTCTACAAGGATGAGTACTAACCTGGTCTTCAGAATTCTGGGAGCCCTTCGACTCCCATACCCACTATAGTTAATGACACCCCTTTGACTCCTGCAACCTTCATGGTTTTAATACTGGAGACACCTATCATTACTATGGCTCAACCTATATTTAATGCTCAAGCTACCGCCTCAAACCCCTTTGGGTCTCTTGGGCACTCACCAGGCTACAATGTTTAGTCCATCCCTATGGCTTCTAGTCCATTTTCTTATGGTATGCCTAACTTCACTTCGCAGTGTTCGAACTCCATCCCAACTGCTGAACCTAATGCTAGAATTGGGATTGGGGGCAATACACCTCCTTACACTCCTTTTTCATTTGGTGGATCTCAAATCCCTCAAATGACTCCTAATATGGGAGGTATCCCTACTTTTAACCCCAGGTCCAATCCTCCTATTTCTGGGTGGAATAGTCAACTTGGTAGACAATCTTTGACTCAAGATCCATCCTACAATCCTACCTCCTCGGCACAGATTCTGACCAATACTTTTGGCATGATGAATCTGCCTCTATCCTCTGGTTTCCAACTTGAGGGAGGTCAATTTAACAATTTGGGAAACCCCCAACTTGGATCTAATCCAGATGGGGGCAATTTCTATAACCCTCAATAGAACATTCTAGCTAGAATGATGCCCAACCAACCTTATATGAATCATCATGGAGGAGGGCCTTATAATGCTGGACAAGGCCATGGTGTTTACCAGAACCTGGATGGCCTGCAAATCTGCAAGAACAATCTTTTCCAGGAGGTTGGGGCCAGATGTCACAACCCCATCTCCCTTTTCTAGCCACACTTAATCTGCCAGATTTGGCTAAGTTAATGAATGATCCTATGAGTCATGATCCTACATGGTCCCCAGTCCCCACCAAACTTCCTTCAGACATCTTGAAGGATCCTAGTGATCACATCACTACCTTTCACCTTTGGTGCTCATCAAACTCCCTTAGTAACGATTCTATTCTTTTGAGATTATTTCAATGCACCCTTATTGGAGTTGCTACAAAATGGCATATTGAGCTACCCAGGGGGGCATATGGGACTTTTGGTTAGTTGGTGATGGTTTTTCTTATTCAATTCCAGTTGACCATTTGTTATGATGCTGGCTTAGAATTGTTGTCAACTTTACGGTAGGATACCACCACTCGTATCTTGGACCATATCCAGGAGTGGCATAGACAAAAGAGGTTGATTAAGACCCCTATACCCCCGACCTTTCTTTTAGAATGGTTTCTTAAGTATTTTCACCCTCCTATCTCGAAGGACGTTGCTACTTCTACGGTTACCATTGAAGAAGAAGTGATCTTTAGAGCCCAGTAGTTAGATTTGATATATGTTCAGTTTGGGATGTTATACCACCTTTTTCCTGATGCAACATGGTCTAATTACGACCCTAGGCAAAATCCTGGAACTCATGCAGATGGCATTGTAGGATCCACCAATGTAAAGTCCGTAGACTCGGTGAAAAACCAGTGGAAAGAGTTGTCTTTAAGCCAATTTACAGGAGGACCATCTTCATCTGTGTCTTCCAACCCCACTCAGTCAGTGGATGTGCACTCCATACAATCGTTGACCAACCCAAATGGTAACCAACAACTAGGAGGGAATAAGAAGAAAGGATGTAATAACTGTAAGGGTGGGAAAAATGGTAATAAACCCAAGGACAATAATAATAATAATGATAAGACGAGTAGTAATGCTAGAGAGGGAAAATGAGAAAGATGTAAGGTGAAGTTTCCCTGTAAAATTTTCACAGATGATCAACTTACCTATTTGTGCACCAAACTTGCAGAAGCTGCGAGGGTTTTAGCTTAATCGCCCGCTGTGCTCACGAATCCATTCCCACATAATCAACACTTATCCTCGAGCTCCTCCATTGAAAATGTGGCTGGTGGAAGTAAAAACCAACAATCACAAGATGGGGACTGTTTATGTATCAATATGGTCGATGCGAAAATCGATGTAGCCACTCGATATTGAGACTATAGTTCTAAACAGACTAATCCTGGTTTAGAATCTCCTCCTCCTCTGGAGATGACTTTACAGATTGAGAAACCAAAGCCAACACCTCATATTCCGAAAGGAGTACTCAATCTCTCTACCCATAATCCAAATTCTAGAGCCACCCAAAACTACTCTATTGTTGAGGACTTGGGCCAATCTCCTTGTGTGATGTCAGCTTTGGAGGTACTCCAGACATGTCCTTCATAGAGGAATTCCTTACTCTATGATTTAGGATCTCTAGAACTCAGTGGCTCAAAGGTTATCAAGTTTGATGTCATAGATGTTAAGCCTCACTTGCCTTACCATGTGGATTTCCAAATCCATGTGGAGTACTCAAATTATACCATCAAATGTGTGGTTGTTGATGAAGGCGCTGCTACATGTGTGATGTCCCTGGACTATTGGAAATCTCTTGGTTCTCCGAATATTTCCAAGTCATCGAACATGTTGACTTCTTTTGATGCTCATTATTTCCATCCTCGCGGCATTCTCCTTGCCTTTCCAGTCCAGTTAGGTGGGAAGACGGTAGAGGTGGAGGTAGAGGTAGTTTATGGGCCTCTTGATTATAACTTGTTACTAGGTCACAATTGTACTTATTCTATGATCGCCGTCATGTTGTTCGTCTTCCGTATCCTTTATTTTCCTCATGAAGAGAAGATCATGATGATCGATCAGTTATCCTTTGCATGCTCTAGTCCTAATGCATCTCTTGGACAGTTGATCCTTGTAATCGACAATTCTCAGCCGACAACTGAGAATATCATTGTCATAATGTATTCTTTCCTTATGGGTACTTTCGACTTCTCAATACTGAACCATCATGTTTATGACATGCCCAGTAGGCTTGTCTCGACTGGGAGGTGCATTCCTTTCCGTACTTCTTATTTTAGTGATTCGTGGACCCTACCTTCCCTGACCTCATCTTGTGAAGGTTAGTTGCATGTTGGAATGGCCATGCAACTATCGGCAACAAAGATTACATATCAATTTGTTCTCTACTCTTCCGCCGATCCCGATACTGTTCCCTCACCGACGGACGAGGAGGATCTCATGTATAGACCCGTGTGGGACACTTTGTTGTCTTGTTCACATGATTGCCTCGATGGGAATTTTCCCTCAGACACAACCATCATCAAAGCCATAAATGGTTCCAACAAACCTTGGGATGATATGCATCACCACTCTTATTTTCTCCCAGATATTGAAAGAATCGAACAAGATGAATTTCAATCTACTTTGAGTGAGATAGTCGGTTACACCATAGTTCTACTTGATACACATGACATTTATGTCGAAGGAAACATGGCGATTTTTTATTCTACCATCCAGATCGACATCTCTCGTACCCTTAGCAAGGTTGAAAATGTAAATATCGGTGAAGATTGTTTTCCAGAAGAAATCCTGATCTACATCGAACTCTTCAAACAATTTCGAGACGTATTTTCTTTTTCCTATGAAGAAATTCCAGGAATCGACCCTCATATTGTCAAACATGATATTAGAACTTACCTGGATGCTAAACCTGTTCGTCAACATCTTAGAGCTATCAACCCTCTAAAGGCCCCTGCTATTAAGGTAGAGGTGGAAAACCTACTTAATGCTGGATCGCTCTACCTGGTTCCCTTGACTGAATGGGTATCCAACCCCATTCCTGTAAATATGAAGCAAGGAACCATCCAAGTATGTATGGATTTCCATGACTTGAACAAGGCCTATCTGAAAGACAACTTCCCCACACCTTTCATCGATCAGATTCTTGACGAGTGTGCAGAAAGCAAAGTATTTTATTTTATGGACGGATTTTCAAGATATAATCAAATTCAAATCAAACCCAAGGATCAACACAAGATGACATTTATTTGTCCTTGGGGTACTTTTTCATACCGGAAGTTGCCTTTCGGCCTTAAAAACATCGGAGAAACTTTTCAATGTGCCATGAATTTCACTTTTCACGATCTTAAGAACATAGTCGAAGCTTACCTTGATGATATGGCTTCTCACTCTTGCAAGAGAGTGGATCATGTTACTCACCTTCGACTTGTTTTTGAAATATGTCGTTATTATAGAATCTGGTTGAACCCTCACAAGTGCATCTTTTATGTTAAGTCTGGTCATATTTTAGGTTTTCTAGTTTATGAGACTGGGATCATGGTAGATCCAGTTAAGGTTGAGGCAATATTTCTGTTGCCTCCCTCATGCACGATTAGAAAAATGCAAGGTTTACAGGGGAAATCTAACTTTCTTCATAGGTTTATAGTGAACTATGCTACTATCACTTAAGGTTTCATGTGTCTGTTGAAGAAGGGCCAGCCTTTTATCTAGGATGAGCGAGCCTAGGAGTCCTTCGATGCTTTGAAGAAAGGTTTGGTGTCGGTGCCTCTACTGAAGATTCCTGACTACAATAGAGATTAATTTGTTTATATTTCCGCGTCTGAGGATATGATTGGTATGGTTCTGGTTCAGGAGGATGATGATCTCCATGAGCACGTCATTTACTATATTAGTCGAACTTTTCTTGGTCCCAAACTTAATTATACTCATGTTGAAAAGATACCTTTGGCTGCTGTTCACACAGTCCAAAGTTTGCATCATTATATATTACTTTGCAAGAATACAGTGGTTGCTGATATTAATCCATTTCAATACGTCCTTACCCAACATATCATAAGGGGAAAATATAATAAATGGATTTTCATTTTAGAAGAGTTTGATCTCGATTTCGCTTCTACGAAATCCAATGAATCCCTAGTCTTTGTAGAGTTAATGTCCGATTTTCCATGATTAGATGAGGACATTATCCATGTTGATTCGTTTGCAGGCGAAATTTTTTTTCTTGTCGCATCGTCTAACCCCCTGGTATGGAGACATTGTTCTCTATCTTCAGACCTTGAAGTTCCCTCAACATCTCTCATGAGATGACCGATGACATATAAGATACCGAACTAAGAAATAAACTATCATCGATGACACTTTGTATCATCGAGGAATAGACGATATCTTGCATCATTATTTAACTCACGAAGAAGCCAAGTCTGTCCTAAATGATTTCCACAATGGGGCTTGTGGTGGTCATCTATCCAGGCTTGCGACAACCCAAAAAGTTTTGTGAGCTAGTTATTTCTGGCCTACTATCTTTAAAGGTTGTATTGAAGCGGTTAATAAGTGTCACCCCTACCAGGTGTTCACTTGGAAAATGTGCTCGCATCCAACCCCTCTTCATCCAATCATTACCGTCGTTCCCTTCACCAAGTGGGGGCTGGACTTCATTGATTGAAACCCAACTGCGGTTGGGGGGCATCAGCACATTATTGTGGCCATAGAATACTTCACTAAGTGGGCCAAGGCCATGCCTACAGTTAAATCCGATGGGAAGACCGCAACCTTCTTTGTATTCAATTAGATTATCACCCAGTTCGGTATCCAGAGTGAGATTGTCACTAACCATGGATGTTACTTTTAGAATGAGATGATGGAAGAACTAGAAGCTAAGATGGGGTTTAGACATGGTCATTCTTCTCCTTATTATCCCCAGGAAAATGGACAAGTAGAGGTTGTCAACAAGTGTCTCAAGAACATTTTGCAAAAAACTATCAGTCGGAGTAAATCCGACTGACACATCATGCTATATCCTGCACTATGGGCATAACAAACCTCGTTCAAGACTGCCACCGGATTTTCCCCTTTCCAGTTAGTACATGGTTTGGAGTCAATTTTACCCATGGAATGAGAAATCCCTTCTCTTAAGTTGGAATTCGCACTCCTACCTGAGAATTTTGATCTCGAGCGATGCCTTGTACACCTAGAGAGTCTTGATGAGAAATGTCGAGATGCCTCTACGACTATCAAGGCAAATAAAAGACGTGTTAAAGTCCTGTATGATAAGTCTGTTTGTCCCTGGTTGTATGCTGAGGGTGACTTGGTCCTCTTGTATGATCAAGCCAAGGAACCACTGGGGGAAGGAAAGTTTAAACCCATGTGGCACGGTCCTTATATTGTGTGACGTGTTCTATAAAAAAGAGTGTACAAGTTAGAAGATTATGAAGGGAATAAGTTGGCCAAGCCCATAAATGGGCTCTACTTGAAACAATATTACGCTTGAGCCCCAGGCTTGGGAGCAACTCTTTGTATACTAATGTAATTTAGTGTATGTATCTCTTTTCTTTTTCGTCTTCGGGTTGCTTATCGAGTGTTCACTTGGTTGATAGATGTCAATGGAGTCATCAGTCTACTTAGGATTCGCAGACGGGGCCAGTCGTCATACACAGAACTTGGCTTCTACTGCTTGGGTGGTTTACTCACCCGAGGGTCTACTGATGTCTTCAGAAGGCATATGCCTAGGGCCATCCACGAATAATGTGGCCGAATATAGCGTCGTTATAGAACTTTTACACGATGCTATCTCACATGGCATTACATCATTAGAAGTTCGCCTAGATTCCCAGTTAGTAGTATGTCAGTTGAATGACCGTTACCGCATGCGTGATCCTACTTTACTCTGACGATTCCTACGGGTATGTCTTTTAGAACGACAATTTGATTTTATTACATATTATCATATTCCTAGGATTTCTAATCATGTATCCGATGCTTATGCTAACTTTGTTTTAGATTGGCATTTATCACATAATTAAAAGCAAATAAAACCATCTAATCAATGTACACATTGTAAAATATAAGTAAAGCCGAAGATCCTTTTTTATATATTTCAAAAAATATGGTGTTTATAGTGAAAAATGGGGCTAACACCCTCAATATACATATACAACTGGTAGTGCAATATCCCACGACATCTACGCCTATGGCATCAGATGTGTGTCATGGTAGTAAACCATGGTGTTTACGAGATTCCTAAAGAGTCATACCCATGCCCTGGGTACACCAACCACTTGTCGCTACATGGCTTTAGGTAGATCCTCTACCTGAACCATGGGTATCCTGTGAGTCAAATGCGATAGGTTGCCCTGCACGTTTTGTAGCAGCCTCTTGGCTTCTCTTCCCACCACTTCGTCTCCCTGGTTCCTCTGTCAATGCTGAGGGAAAAACACTAGCCATCGTAGACCCACGTCTGCAACACATAAAGTCTAGTAAATACTTAAGCACCATCCAAAATATTTTTGTCCTAATTATAAAAAAATACAAAAAAATGAAATATGTAAAAACATTTTGACATACCTATGTCACCATAAGCGGCCCCTGGTGGAAGTGGCATGTTTGGATCTCCTATGAAGTCGATCCCCTTGCAGGTATAGTCATCCAGAGCGATGACCTGTCACCGCCACCAGTAGAAAAATTCTTCGTTGTAGGGTGTTGGAACGCTACCTTCTCTTCGTCGCCTCATCACCTCGGTCCATTGTGCCATGGATGGATTGCGAGGTCCTCTTGAGAGAATATCAACTCTAGGTCCCAAACTTGGAACCCGCTCAAAAAAGAAACTGCACAAGATGGAGGCAAACCCAAAACTTCTTTTACCCCCCTGCTTGCACTCTGTCAACTGGCTCTTCATATTCACCAATAGTGAGGCACACCAGTCATACACTGTGGGTCTCACACACTGCACTGCATAGAACATGAGAGGCCTTGATGCCTAGTGCAATGAGGCCAAACCTGTGATCCTGGTCAAGACTAGGATAATGATCTTCAGAATGAGTTCGTTTATTGCCCGGATAGGGACTTGAATCCCTACCTTAGGAGTCCCTGCTACACAGTGGGCATCGATATATTCCTCTATCTTCATCCCGCTACCCGCTCCTTGTGATTTGAGATTCACAACCTCCCCCTTATGTGATAGACCAGTCAGAAAGTGATAGACCAGTCAGAAAGTAAATGCCCTCTACTTCAATTCTCAATGGCTTCCCATCGAGATTGAAGCTCTCACTATTAGGGTCCCAGTAACCCACCAACATCTCCAACAACCTCACCTGCACTCTCATTCCTTTGAGTGCCCAAAAATTATACAAAACACATCGTTTTAAGGCCATTTGGGCCCTCCAATCTCGATCTATAGCAGCATTGACCTCCTCATGTTCTCTCTATCTCCATTCAAGAACCATCCTATCAAAGACAAATAACATTTTGAGTTAGAACCCTTCAATTTGGTCATTTGTGTGCCTGTACACATGTTATCAGATAAATCGGTAGGTGCGAACACTAACATATCTCTCTAGATCAACCTAGATCTAGAAAAAAACAGGACAGGACACACCTCTTTCCCTAAGTTGCAATCATTGAATCTACTACTAAGAAGGAATGAGTAACATACCTTTATATCGCTTCCTTAGGTCTCTTTTGTTCCCACTTCACTCTGGTGATCTTGTGAAATCAGGTCCAAGACAACACAAACCAACCAAAGTGAAGATAGCAAAGTATATTCAATGTCAACCTATGCATATGATCAAGGAGTTATGCAATAAAATAAGAGTGATTTTATGGGAAAGCGACATGCCGCTGTATTATATTAAATGAAAGTAGAAGATACAATTGGATCACCTTGATGTTGCAAGCTTCCTTTCAGTGACCCTTGGTTCCAACACACACACTTGCTCTATATTTGCATGAAGAAGATCCAATACAACTTGATAGACCAAATAGAGTCTTCAAGCTTCTATCCAAGCAGATTCCTTCACACAATTCTTTCACCAGTTCTTCATTCAATCTTGCTTATCCTTTTCCATGAGAAACCTATAAATATATAGGAGAAGGAGGGATGGTTACATGGATGAGGATGATCCCACCAAATCTGAGAATTCAATAGGATGCCAACCATGCGAATGA
>JASDQU010685920.1:24752-35675 GCA_032191745.1 Picea mariana | reverse complement strand
CCCGACGAAGGCTATGTCCATGGCTCGCTGAAATGTCGCTCCCGCGTTCATCAGCCCAAATGGCATCTTGGCATACATGAACGTGCCCCAAGGAGTGGTGAAGGCGGTCTTTTCTCTGTCCTCGGGCATGACTGATATCTGGTTATATCCAGAAAAGCCGTCAATCATAGATATCCTAGATGCACCAGTGACCCTCTGTAATATATGTTCCATGTTGAGCAGGGGGTAATTGTCCTTCCTTGAACTCTGGTTCAGGTTCCTGAAATCAACACAGAGTCTGATTTCTCCGCTCTTCGTTCTTACTGGGACCAAATTGGCTACCCAGCTGGAGTATCTCAAGGGGACTATGATTTGGGCATCCAGTATCTTTTTCACCTCCCTCTCCATGACAGGTAACAGCGTAGGATTTATCTGTCTCAGCTTCTGCTTAAACGGCTTAGCCTCCTCTTTCAGTGGGCTCTTGTGCTCAATGACTGACGTGTCATATGTCTTGAGGTCTTCGTAGGTCCACGTAAACATGTCAGCAAACCCCCTCAGTAACTTAGTATATCCGATCCTCTGCTCCTCGGTCAGACTCTTTGACAGCCTGACCAATTTGGGCTCCTCCGGTGTGCCTATGTTACACTCAGCTGTATCAGCATCATCACCTGAAATTCTGCCCTTCACCGCCACATCGTTCCCATCGAACAATATTTCTAATGGGATCATCCCTCTTGGTATATGATTGCTTGGCAGTTGAATAATCTGACGGTCAGCAACTTTGTTCAACAACTCCTCAGGGTGGTGGTCAGGTTCCTCATCAGGGTCCTCATCTATGTGCAATGCAGAGAAGTCGTCGATGGATTGGAGGAATTTCTCAATCTCCTGATCATCTTCAAATACCTTCCAATGTTTGACATTGTCCGGTACAGAGGGTTTGTATCTAATTTCCACCTCTGATCTGTCAGCTGGCCGCGCAGGAGCTTCGAACAAACTAGCCGAGAAAGCTTGAAAGTCGGCTGGAGCATTTTCTTCCCTTGGAATGAAAGAGATGTTAAAATCCAGGAAGAAAGTGTCAATAAGATCCCATACCTCATTCTTGTAGTTCTTGAGGCGAGGGTGCTTGGTCTGATAGATGCTTTTGACCTGCTGGACAATTAGTTCTGCATCCCCGAACACAGCCATCTCTCTGATTCCCATTTCTTTTGCAGCCCTTAATCCCAGAACCAGAGCTTCATACTCCACCACATTATTGGTGACTTCAAATTCCAGCTTGTATGACAATGATATGGTTTCCTGAGAAGGAGATTTGAATACCACTCCGACATCTGCACCTATACTAGAAGAGGCTCCATCAAAGAACATCTTCCAAACATAAGTGGTTGGAAGAGGCATTTCCTGATTAAGACTGAGCTGCTTTCTGATCTGTAAAGGGGTCTCAGGCTCATCAGTGATATGCAATAAGCTAGATCCTAAGTCAGTGTCTAAGGCGTAGATGGGATGATTAGTGGGGTTTGCTTCATCACTGACGATATAGGCTAGTTGGGCTTCTCTGTATAATCTCCTATGTTCCCCCCCAAAGACTGGAATGGTGGCGTACGTGAGATCCATCTGCAGCGTCCCTCCAAGTCTCTTAATCCAAGACCTTGACAACAACATGCCAAACTTGGGGGGAACATTAGCCACCACTATATCCATGACCATACTTTTCATGGGCAGCTGAAACAGGGAAACTGCCAGGTCCTTGATGACTCCCAAACATTGTACCCTCCTAGAGTCAAAGGAATAGAGGTCATGATAAGCTCTGGTGAATTCTAATTCTAGCTCTTCCATGACAGCTTTGGGCATGAGGTTGTGGGAGGCCCCTGAATCCATTAAGAAATTGTGCAGCACCTTGTCATGTATGTTCAGGGAGGTGTAGAAGGGAGGGGATGAATCATCTCTGTCTTCTACTATGGGGCCTAGGACCACTGTAGGCCTTTCATCTTGGAGGCTTATGAAGTCTGTGGAAGGGATGGAGGCTTCATATTTCAACAGGTCGAAGAAGCGTTTTTTGAATTCTCCATGTTTGATTAACTCAGTGAGGGGCACGGGGATTCTAATCTTTTGGATTTTATGCTCGAAATTAAAGGAATATGTAGGCTTTGGAGTTTCTCTAATCTCAGGAGCATGATTTTGAATAACAGGGGAGAGAGGATGGGCCTTCTTACCTCTGTGATTGTCTGCTATCTCTTCAGCAGTCTTCTCTGCTCTAGTTGATGACTCAGGAACATCAGGTGTTGTTGCTTTCTTGTCAGACCTCAGGTTATACCTGCCTCGACCACCGCCAGCTTTGTCTCCCTTGCTCAATTCATTCAGTTGGCTGTCCATGAGAGACTCCTCATATGATGACTTAGTTAGGTGGGGGAAAGGAGGAGTGACTTCTACAGAGTGGATTTTAGGCTCAGGCTCATCTAGTTCTCCTTCTTCTTCATCAGCTACAAAATTGTTCTGGAAGGGAGCCTGAATCCTTTGGTCATCTCTGTCTCTTTCCTTCTCTTTATGCATAGTTGGAGGAGTAAAATTGTTTGGTCTCCTGAAACCTCCCTTATTTTCGGTGTTCTGAGGGCCCTTATACATCTGCCTCCTTTCCACCTTCAATCTCTCCACCTCTTCTTTAAGGAAGTTCATTACTTGGGCCAGCTCATTTACTTGAGGGTGGGACAATGATGGGCCATAGGTGTTGGAGTCAGAAGTCAAAGCTTCAGATTTTCCTTTTCTTCTGTCTGTGTTGGCTTTGTTCCTCAGTCTGTCAGCAACTAACATGTTGGATTCCACTTCTATAGCTGCATCTTGCATCTGAGCTAAAGAGGTGGCTCTCATTTCTCTTAATACAAGGCAGAAATCAGGGTCAAATGCACTAGCATATGAAATTTGAGCAGATGCTTCCGAAGGCTTTATTTCAGCAGGAATCTTGTTATACATCTTATTGAATCTTTTGGAAAAGTCAGAGACTGACTCTCCTTCCTGCTTCTTCAGGGACCCAAACTAATTCATCTGATAAATGTAGTCTTTTCTATCTCCCCACTGCCTCAGGAAAACATTGTCCAGGGCTTCAATACCAGCAATAAATCCAGGGGCCAGCCCCCTGAACCATTTTCTGACCTCACCATCCAAACTCTGGACAAAGACTCTCATCCATAAATCTTCATTCTCAATATTGAGGTTGTCTGCATAACTGTAAAAAGAAGCCAAGTGCTCTTCAACAGTTATATCTCCCTCCCCAGTAAACTTGGGCATATACTTCAAATAGTCTCCAGCAGGGAGAGGGTTCATAGGATGGGGCAGGACCAAAGGAGCATATCTAGCAGCGACTATAGCATCCATTCTGTTCTGTGGGGGATTAGCACCATCCATAGGGATGTTGAGTGGAGGAGAACTCGGGGGAGATGGAGTATGAACAGGCGAGGAAGGAAAAGGGGTCCTCACAGGAGATAACGGGGAAAACAGAGAGAAGTCGAAGGGACTTGAGTGTACAGGCGTTTCTCTCTGCGCAGCAGTAGTAATCAAAGGAGGAGTAGTGAAACCTCCAAAGGGGGAAGTGACAAGGATCTCTCCCTATGATACTGGACTAGGAGGAGAAAACTCAGCAGGAACACTCCCGAAGTTCAGAAAACGGGAAACCTCAGAGCAAGTACAACTAGGAAGCTGAAAATCAGAAAACGGAGTTTTCATAGAAGGGGATGGCATATTACCTTTTTCAGCGACTGAAACTTCTTTTGCAGAGCTCTTTCCCTTTCTGTGCACTGCTTCCAAATCTGCTTCCGGTGTGGCTAAATACAAGTGTGGATTAGACCTCGTGTGTCTACCTCTCGAAGCCACAGCTGATAAAACAGGTTCTCCCCAGCGGAGTCATCACAGTGGAGTCGCCAGGTGCACAGTAGCAATCTTCAAGTTCTGATATCTGATGCACCTTCAGAAATCAGTTGATCTTTGTCGTTCAATCCCAGGGAATATCTTCAACATCGTCCCCGGCAACGGTGCTAGAAAATGTTGGCGTTCGGAGGTCACTCCTGGATTGCTAGCAGGAGCAGAGCCCGAAGCCCATCAGTTTTATGTCACGATTTGTTTAAAGGGTGATCAAATGGAGGAAAACTCAGAACAGCATCGTGTCAACTCAGAAACCAGACTAGGCATGCATGAAAGAGTGAGGTCTTGATAAACTCCAAACAGTGAGTCGTAGTAAAAGGGTGAGTAGGTGGAAGACTTATACAAGAAAGGTGCAAAGGTCTATCACAGACATTCGGTATGTAACAGACTAAGAAGAAAGCATTCGAACATAAAATCCTTTTACATTCAAACCCAAATACCAGAGATCGCAACAATGCCACAACAAATCCTTTATCGCAACAAAATTGTTAAGTCCACGTGAATCCTTCAACTGTGAACCCTCCAGCAGAAGATGAAACAAAGATGGAAAAGAAAGGGGAAACTATTTGTTATAAACCAAGAAGTCTCAAACACAGAGGCATAACCAGGGAGCCAGAGTATTTGCTGAAACTTTACAGTCGGGAGCTTAGCTCTACCATCGATAGATACAAAAATGGCAAAAATGCCTACATATACTCAGAACAACAACAGCAGCGGAACCAAGAAAATGCAATAAAAGCTTTGCATCTGCATGGCTTTTGACACTCTACAGCTGCAATCTTTGAATAATCGTGCAACTTATGGCAGACACGATCGATCTTCTGACAGTTACATCGGCGAATCGACGTGCCTTTAATTCAATGCAGGATGTCCCCATTATGGTGGAGACGATGTCTAACCACCCTCAACCGCTTCAATAATTGCTTCTTGGGATTGAGAATGGCCCAGCCAACTCAGCTTTTTGGAACGTGGAGGGCATCCCATGCGGCCACCTGGAATAACCGACCGACTCAAAGGGTATGCGGGGAGAACAGCGCGGAGGATGAGTGCACGATAGGAATGGGAGGAGGATGACGGAGGATGATTCATTGGAGGGAGGGGGAAGAAGACAGGAGAGGCGAATTCGCCTTCGGGTGAGAGGCTGACGTTGAAAGAAGCCAGACGCGTGGTGAGTAATGAGTGGACAGTGAGAAGAAGGAAAGACCACGCGGACCAAAGAGGAGAGGTGGATGGATGACACACGGCAGCAGGGGAAAGGTGGAAGGGAGGATGAAGTGACGGGAGGAGGGCCCACACTGGTTAAGCATAGGGTAGCTGAGAAGGACGGGGCCGCACGAGCGCCATTGATCTGGGTGCCTTGATCGTGGTCGTCGCGAAGCTGCATATGGGATTCTGGACCCCCCCCCTCCGCTTAAAGGTATAAAGGCGAGGGGGGTCTGTAATGGTCTTCATCATCGTTGATCCGGGCACGCTGATCTGAGCCGTCAGAGAGGTGCGCCCTCGATTCCGGACCCCCCCCCCCGCTTAAAGGTAGAAAGGCAAGGGGGGTCCGGAATCCAACGCGCGNCCGGGCATGCGAATCTGGACCGCTCGGACTTGATCGCTGCTTATCAGGGGTGCATTATCGCCCAAAACTTAGGACAAATGGGTTTTAACCCCTTCTTTTGATATCTAATCCCTTTAACCAGAAAAATCGCTAACAGGTTGATCTAGTTCTATGTGTAGTGTCTATGATAAATAAGGTTATGTATCATGCTCTTGGGAACAAGACTCCTTATGAAATTTTGTATGGCCATATTCCTTCAGTGAGGCATCTCAGGTTTTTTGGTTCCACCTGCTATGCCTTAATTTCTAAGGAGAAAAGAAAGAATATTGGTGCAAGGATTTGAAAGTGCATCTTCTTGGGGTACTCAAATACCACCAAATCATACCATATTTACAATGAGGCAAAMAAAAATTTCATTATTTCCAGAGATGTGGTTTTTCTTGAATCCACTAAGATTGGCAAGACTATYGAGTGGAAAMTTGATMATATGGATAGATTCACCCATGTKAATACTATATCATGGGTTTTATGATGATATYCCACATATTGAAGGGGGGATCCCTATATTGGATCRATCTATGTAATATCCTTTTGAAGTTTCATCTCCATCTCATGAAGAATATCTAGCCACTTCATCGAAACATGGATTTCAATTGAATGATGTGATTGARAGAATTGAAAGAATTGTACCTTGATGGGAATGCAACACCATCTCAATCAATGGAGAAACCTAGACCACYWTAGAAATTTCCRAAGTGGYTCATAAAGACACTTGAAAGTGTTCATCTCGATGAAGTTGGAAAGACAAGAACCATAAGTTCTATAAGATAAGATGGATGTGATGTAKATAATTTATATTCAGGTGATGTAAATGATATATATGTTTCATTTTATTTTGAGTTGAATTTATATACCAACATTGAAMCAAATTACTTTGAATAAGACTTCTCATGGCRAGTGGAAAGAATCCATGTAGAAGGAGTATGATGCACTCATCAAGAATGRGACATGGAAGCTAGTGGATCCTAATTTTGCAACTAAACCAATTGGCTACAAGTGGGTCTACAAGAACAAGTAAAAATCAAATGGTTCACTTGGAAAGCATAAGCCAAGGATTGTGGTGAAAGGATATGTATAGAAGGAAGGCATAAACTATAAGGAGACTTTTTTCCCCACACCAAAATGGGCTACCATTTTTGCATTATTGGATTTGACAACACATAATAGGTGGAAGATTCATCGCATGGATGTGAATAAAACCTTATTGAATGGAAACGATTCGGATTGGATAATAATATTATTTTTCGTCTATCTTAGTACTTTTTTGGTGGAAAATTTGGAGGAATTAGCTTGCAGGTCCATTTCGACGGTTGGTCCAAATTTGGAAATCTGGGTCCAAAAACCTGTATGAATCTTTCGAACCCATTTTGAGGCATAAAATCACACTGTTTTTGGTCCAAAACTTAATATGGAGGAATATCCTATATTATACACACCAATACCTTTCCAATGATGCAAGAATCTCCTCAATTAGAATTTGTGTGTGAAATTTATGCCTCATGTAAGTTGACCTACCGTATTGATCACCATGGTGCGAGTGGATTCCATGTCAGCCTCCATTACTTAGACATATATGGCTAGACACAGACTGGATTTTATAATAACATTCTAGAAGGTCCAAAACTTTATCATAATTGAGGGTTGAGGAAGTAAAAAACCTATCCCTAGATGGCTATTGAGCTATGTTAACTATTGTGTTGCTAGGAGGAGAAGGGGTTCCATTCTATGTTATTGTATTTTTTTCTATATTAGAGTAGAAGTGATTGGGAGTGGGAAATTAGAGAGCATAAAAAAGGGGGTTAATGTTCTATATCAACCTAACAGGACACATGTCTCAATTAACTCCATATAGAGTGCCTTATTTTTTGTACTTGCATTATTTCCATACCAGAGAAAATATTGAAAAGCAACCTCACCTTCTAGTTGGGTCTCCTGAAAGGGTTTCCTAGAGAAAATATTTGGTTTATTTTGTCGATGTTGTGCGATTGTGTTTTACTATTCTCTATTTTCCCCATTTTATCTATTTCATGAATAAATAGAAAATCAATAACTAAATATTTTGGAATATAAAAAAATTTAACCTTCATAGTCCAGATTCTAGTGTCATTTATCATATATGTTGTGAAAAATTGTTCCAATGGAATATCCACAAAATTTTACAGGTCATATTGGTATCATAACATGTTTTATTTTGGGTATTTGTGGGAAGTTGCAAGATCGAGGAATTGACTTAAAGAGAAGTCATGGAAACCCTAGCCATGGCAGACAAGTTTGTTCATAACAACCCTTGAGATATAGAAGAACAACAATTTGAGAGTTTGACAGTGCAAGTCGCTGACATCAGTCACAATATGAACCTCCTCATGGAGGATATAGCAAGCAATATTAAACCATTTAGATATGATGTAGGCTCTTAATCATAGATTAGATTAGAGGGGAAATCGAGAGATTAGGAAGACCAAGAAAAAAGATTTGTGGAAAGAATCTGAGAAATATTAGTCAAGTTCAAGTGTCGTTAACCCTTCACAATCCCTATTCAAGATGGAAGAAAAAGTGAACATAAAGACATACCAAGGTGATCTCAATGCATTAAAAGTGAATCATTGATATAAACAACTAGAATTTTATGTTAGCATCAACCATATATATGAAGAGAATAATATTTCATTTGCTACATTGAAGTTAGAGGGCCATGCTTTAACTTGGTGGGAAATCCATACAGAAACACTTAGGTTGGAGGGTGATCCACTAGTAACTAGGTGGGAGAACTTCAAGACCCTCATCAAGTCCCAATTCTACCCTATTGGAAATGGATTCGATGGTACTACTTTATATAGAGGCATGGGAAAATTGTATAGGAGTACACCATTGAGTTCAAAAAGATGGAAATCATGTTGGGTATCTCTCCCAAGAACCCATATGTACTCCTCAAGTATCTAGGGAGTTTACATAGTCATTTACGAAATAAGGTGACACTCTTAAATCCAAGGACAATAGATGAGGCGTGTGTATAGGCACAATACCTGGAAAACATAGGCCAAAATAAGGGGTATCCAAGTGGCTCGAAGAAAAAAGAGCACCAGGAATATTCCAAGGAGGGGAAGAAGAAGAGGAAAGGGGAAAAATACAAGAAGATGATAGCCACTACAAATCAATGGAAATATCCTAGAAACCATTGCAATCATTGCAACATTGATGGTCATACTGAGTAAAAGTGTTAGAAACTACATCTAGACATGGATCCGAAGAATCGCAAGAAAGACATAAATAAAAAGAACCTTCTAGCCACAGATTCGAGTAATCAGGTGGAAAGTAGCTTAGACGTGGATGAAAATATTGTCTACACATTTTTGTAGAAGGAGGTGAATCTGAGTATCTAGCTTCATCATAAGGAAAAGAAGGAGATGACAAAACTCTTCCACATCAAGATTTAGTTCAAGAAGACCAAGATAGATGCTATGTTCGACTCTGGTTCACATGATAATATCATAGCAGTGGATCTGGTCAACAAGCTTGTATTCGAGTTCCATGATCATCCTATCCCCTATCCATTGGGTTGGGTAAATAAGGATGAAAATATCAAGGTAACAAAATAGTGCAAGATTGAATTTTTTGTAATTGATGATTTTATAGATGAAGTAGAATTGGATGTAGTACCACTAGATGTATGTAAAGTAGTGTTTGGAATCACCTACATGTATATGCAAGATGTTATATTCAAGAAAATATCCAATCAGTATCGCCTCATTAAGGGTGGGTAATCCTTCATCATTAATGTGCACAAAGGAAAATCAAAACTTTCATTGGTAAGTGCCAATCAAGCTAAGAAATTTATTAAGTATAGAAAGAAATATGTTTTAATTTTTCTAAGAGAATATCAATATGGTGAAGAGTCATTAAAAGTAAAGACATCCCAGGAAGGGTGTACTAATGAGAATACAAATTAGTTGGAGGAGTTGCTACATGCATACAAAGAAGTGTTCCAAGATCCTAAAGGGATACCACCTAAGAGGGAAGTGGGATACCCTCTAACTAAGATCAATGGTCTATTGGACCAAATGCATCATGCCAAGTACTTCACTAAGATGGATTTTAAATTAGGATATCACCAGGTACAAGTCAAAGAAGAAGATACCTGGAAGACTTCCTTCAAGACAAGGAAATGTTTGTATGAGTGGTTGGTTATGCCATTCAGTTTATGCAACACACTGGATACATTTATGAGACTAAAGAATTATTTTTTGTGCCCTTATCTAGATTCATTTGTTATTGTCTATTTGGATGATATACTAGTTTATAGTGCTACCTGGGAGGATCACATCTCATATCTCATGCAGGTGTTAGAGACTCTGAAGAAGCACCAACATTGGGATAACCTCATAAAATGTGATTTTTCCCAATAGTCTTTTTTGTGTTTGGGGTATGTGATCGGTGGAGGGAATCTCAAGATAGATCTTGTAAATATGGAGGCCATCATGAAATGGCCAGTTCCTACAAATTGCATATAAGTTGGGATCTTTATAGGGGCATCACAATACTTACGGAAGTTCATAGCTTCATTTTCAGTAGTAGTTGCACCATTCTATGCCATAAGAGCGAGTGGTAAGAATTTACAGAGGGGAAATAATTAGCAGAAGGGTTTTGATGAGCTGAAAAGAAATATTAGTCAAGCACCAATGCTCATGCTACCAAATTTCATAATCCCTTTGAAGTGGAGACAGATGCAAGTGGGTATGCCATGGGAGCATTTTTTATGCAAGGAGGAAGGCATGAATGATATCATTCTAAAGTATTTCATGGGGCGGTTCTCAAATACCCTACCTACAACAAGGAGCTATATGCCTTAGTAAAAGCTATTAAAAAGTGGAATTACTATTTGATGGGAAAGGAGACCATCATCCACATACATCACCAGTCGTTTCAGTATTTGCACATGCATAATAAGTTAAATCAAACCAAGAACTACACATGGATGGAGTTCTTACAACAATTTCATCTAGTCATCAAGTATAAGAAGGGTAGCACAAACAATTTGGCATACATGCTTTCAAGGCCACCCACATACAAGATTACAACTTTGGGAACTCTGATGCACATGGATCCCTTTACCCATGATGCATACAGAGAGGCATACACAAAAGATGAGGACTTTAAGGAGGTGTTTTGGAAGCTACAGGGACAAATTCATATAGAAGAAGGTGATGACACGATTGACTATCATTTCCAAAATGTTTTACTCTACAAGCTCAACAATCTCTATGTCCCTTAAGGTGAACAATTGTGGCTTATCAGAGAGGCTCACACCTCCAAGGTTGTAGGACACTGTGGTGTTGGGGAGACTATTTCCAATTTATAGAGGTATGTGTATTGGCCCAGAATGTAAGAATATGTAGCACGATATATTAGAGGATTTATTCTTTGTTGTACAG
>JASDQU010685918.1:20729-35013 GCA_032191745.1 Picea mariana | reverse complement strand
AGGGGAAAGAAAGAAGAGACGAGGTTTAAGAGAGGTGGCGGAGGAGACATGTGGTGGAAGACGATAAGTGGAATGAGCAGTACAAGGCGTAATGGGTGCACTTGTGGTAGGAGGCTATCGTGGAAAGAGGTGGGACACATGGCAGGCAATGAATGGAGGGTGAGTTGGGAAAGGGGCCATGTGGACCAAGAGAGGGGGAAGCGACAGATGTCGGAAAATGAGGAGAGGGCAGAGGGGCACGAGCCTCATTGCACGGCCAAGAGGAGGACAGGTGACCAGTGGGAGGATGGTCTACAAGATGACATGACAGGAAGGAGGCCCACCTGGCTAAACCGAGAGCCGCTGAGAAGGACAAGATTGTCCAAGTGTCGTTGATCCGGGCGTACTGATCTTGGCTGTCGGAAAGCTACGCACCCAATTCCAGAACCCCCCCCCTCCACTTAAAGGTAGAAAGGCAGGGGGGGTCCAGAATTGACTTTATCGCCGTTGATCCAGGAACTACGATTTGGACCGTTGAAGAGATGCACCTGCGATTCCGGACCCCCCCGCTTAAAGGTAGAAAGGCGGGGGGGGTCCAGAATTCTATACACGCCGTTGATCCAGGCGCGCAAATCGCCGCCGCTCGAACTTGTTCGTTACTTACCACGGGCACATTATCACCAAAAACTTAGGACAAGTGGGTTTTTAAACCATTCTTTTTGCATTCTAGCCCCCCTACCATAAATATTGCTAACATAAAGTGCGTGAGGAAAGACATGGAAAGGGAATTGAAATTATGAAAAGAAGCACATGATAATTCAATATACCACTTTACTGCCAAGCCTGTAAGTGTTCACTGGAAAAGACGCAAATGTACAGAATCATCCATGAGGGAGTTTGATGAACACCATAATTGGAAAGTCATCACATGGTTGTTTGGATCTTCGCCAGATTTTCCGTCAAATTTTTGAATATCAGAAGGAAGTTTAGATGGAATGACTGGCCAAACTGGTGAATGAAAAATAGGATCATCAGTTAACCGAGACAAGTCTAGAAGATCCAGAGTCGCAAGGAAAGGTAGCTGTCGGTTAATTTGTAGATGATACTGGTGCGGCATATGAACACCAATAGGACCATAAACTGGTTTAGGTGGATAGTTGTAACCAGTAGGTCCTCCTACATACGGTTTTTTTTGGCGAGGATAAGTAGGATTCGATGATGGATGAGAAACATTTGCATAACCGAGTGGGTTCTGAGCATTATAGGCCAAGTGATTTGCTTGCCCATAAGGAGGATAAAATTTTTTCCCTTGAGGATATTAAGGAGTAGATCCTGGAGGTTGATACACATTAGACCCATGAGGAGGATAAGGCCATTGTCCTGGAGAACTCCAAGTGTTGTTTGGGATGCCGCTCGGATAAGGTTGTCCGTAAGATGTTCCGGAAGGAACATGATTTGATACTCCTCCTAGTGGGTTATGATACAAGTGCCCCCCAATGTGGGTTTGAATAAAAGTGCCTCCTGAAGATACTCCCCAGGAATGTGAAGGGTTTCCAGCAAACGAAGGTTTCCCCCCTACCAGTGGTGGATTAATGATCTGGGTATGACTGGCAAAGGGAGGTTTCCCTCTAGGAGGAGCATGAAAAGGGGTTTGTCCCCCGAGAGGGGTAGGCGCACCATAGAATGGTAGTCCTATAGGAAGGAAAGGTTCATTATATGGTGGTTTTCCTCCAGGCGGTTGTATTTGGCTGGCAGGGATTTGCATTCTCAGGTGAAAAGATGTCCCAACAGGATCGTGTGGAACATCTGGAGTTGTAGAGAAAAATCTTGTAAAAGTGGGGGTAGGGATTGAAGTACCTTGGGAATGAGTAGAGGTGATGAGTCCAACATTAGGATGGACTTGTGCTGATGTAACAGTAGGGTTAATGACCTGTAAGATGGGGTGATTCATAGTTGAAACAGATGGTCCTGTTTCCCACGGAGGGTCATGAGGATGAAAGGGTTTTCGAAAGGATTCAAAATGCTCATAGAGATCGCGTCCTGATGAAGTCCTCCATTCAGAATGAGTAGGTGTGGGATTTGTATATACTAAAGTGCTAGGACGAACAGGAGTCCTATTCTCATCACCAAAGGTTGGTTTTGTGGATCCCATATATGTTTTGGTAAAAATTTTCTCTGGTAATCATGGGAAATCTTCGTCTATGACCTTCCCAAGGGAGTCTAAACGAAGAAAAAGTGGTTCGAGAGGGGTTACCAACATAGATGTAGTGTGATGAGTGGGATATTCAACCGTAACCAAAGCGCTTTTTGAGTTATCTAATGGAGGAGAAACAACACTTCCAGCGTCAGATGGATTTTCTACCTCTCCATTGTAGTTTTCTTCTGGAGGGTTAGGAGGTAAGGGTTGGTAGCCTTCTAGAGGGATCCTTGGCATCCTACATGATCGACAAAGAACTTTATCATCTATAGGCTTAATTTTGGAGAATAAAAGTACACGTTGAAAATCTAGGGCCAACTAACAAAAAGAAACAACATACGCTAATAAAATCTAGGAATCAAAACCAAGAAAACAAGACTTCTCTCAATGATCGTACTAGTTGGTGATGAAATCCAATGTTGTGTGATCAAGTCAAGAAGGGGTTAGGATATGGCGGAACAATTACAATGGTGACTTGCTTAATGGACTTTCACATTGGTGTAAGCTTCCATGCAGTAATTGTGGATTTACCCCCCAAGGATCCCAAGTGAGCTTGACCAACGTCTGTCCCAGGTATGGTGATACTTCCCTTCACCGTCACCTCATGCAAGTACCTAAGGATTATGACAACTAAGGACACCAACTCACAGTCAGCCACTGGGTGGGTACAGTCGACAGTCCGATCTGAATGTATGGGTAGGATAACAAGTATGAAATCAAATTGAGAGGCTCCCACACATGTGGGTATGCCTTCAAGTGACCCCCAATATACGATCTGACCACTACAAACAGTTGAACCACATAGGGATAATATCTGTAATCTCCCGAATGCGACCTCGTGTGTAACCCCTGTGTGAGAGGGGGATCCTAGAAAGCCTATACGACAATTGGATTTGACTCTCCCTATCTCAGGATGCTAATGTTTGCTTTGAAAACTTTGGAGAGCTATACTCAAAGCCTAATCCAAAGTGCTAATCCTAGTCTAATGTTGGTGGAAGATCCTAAAAAAAAAATGTTTTAGATAATTTTTAATTAGCGTTGCTTTTATGGTTGTTCTTTACTCAAAGGGTGTATGACAATGAAACTGATGGTATGATGACTCAAATCCCAAAAAATGCACAAGAAGATGATAATAAATATTGTCTTTCGATGAATGGATATTTAAGGGAAAGAGAGAATGTTGTTTTCACTTATCAAACACTAAGATGCAATGTCCTCATACAAGTGTTTCTTAAAGAAATCCAATGCAATGCTAAAAATTTTCAGAAATGCCTTCTAATATCCAAACCAATCACTAAAAAATGTCCTTTTGTTTCTATGTGAATGATAATAAGATGCAAAACTTCTAAATGCCAATCAGGCTTCAAGATTAAACAATTAGAAGCAAGCTTCACAAAAAACAAAAACACACTCTCATCGTGAAATAGACAAGAAGGACAAAGATGATCAAATTGCAAACAAGAACCAAAAAACCTCAAACAAAGAGAGAAATGATGGAAAGTTGACCTCAAAGATCAAATTAAAAGTTCACAGACCTTTGGATTTCCTCACAAAAGTTTTCACTCAATCAGATAAAGGATAAGAAAACAACAAGTTAACTCTAGGTCAGCAAAGACAAAAAGTTATTGCAAAGCAAGGAAAAATGTCAAAAATCCAAGAAAGAGATGATGAATTCTCAGAACGAATGGTGTTTGAAAGCTAATATCAAGATGGATTGAGAGTATGGGACCCTGAGCAAATGCTCAAACCCAGAAATAACGTCAAAAAATGCAAATTTTGGAGAATTTCTCACAAAAAATGGGGTGGCGCACCCCCAAAAGGGGACACAGAGTGCTCCAACACTCCGTGGAACATTGTCAGGGAGTTCCAATACCCTGGTGCTAAGGGTAGGGGAGTGATCTGCTCCAAAAACTCAGAAAAGTGTCCAAAAACTCAAAAAATGAAGGAATTTCAGTCAATCAGAGTGATCCTGATGACATAATGAGGTAGTCAAACCAACATAAGAATCAACAAGACAATGTGAAGAATATCAAATCAGTGGGAAAAGGGCCAAAACAAGATCTGGGAATGGGAACAAATCTTAGAGCTCCTCCCCAATGGAGTCGCCAATTTCTATTGTAGGAAAATCTCCCTGCGGACAGGTAGATTTCCTCTTGAGAGCTAGACCCTTAACTCTAATACATAAAGTTATTAACATGGACACTGACTTCCTTTTAGATATAATAAAGTTGATGAATGAAAGAGAAGGAGGAAGGTATGTACCTTATGAATGTCGTTTATCCCTGCAAGGTCCAAACTGAGCTTCGATCTTGAGCTCCTTGGTAGGTCCTGCAAGACAAAAAAAAGTACAAAAGACTTCCTACTCTATTGAGATTAGCTCAAACATAGATCCATCTACTGCAGACAAACTTATATGGAACAAGTACAAGTTTGAAAGAAACAGGCCAAGCATTGATTATATTAATGAGAACAAGTAAAAGTACTTACAATCCTTTGAATGAAGGTGCAATAGATTCTTCCAGTTCTCCTTGTCCAACCCCTTTTGCTCAATCAATCTCCATTGATAGCTTTGATGGCATCTCACTCATGAGATCATAAGTTTGATGTAATTCTCCAACTTCCTTCTTCATGTAATGTACCCTTTCACCATGAGAAAGCCTCTTTATATAACCTTGGAGAGGTCCAACTACTTGAGATATCTTTGGGATAGGTTGAGGATTCCTCTCCTTTAGTTGAGGATCTTCCCTAAGATCATGCCTTGACCATCTCCTCGAATCCAACCACCTTCAAGAATTGAGGGATTCTTCCCTAATTTCCCTCAACAAAGTCAGGAATTTTTGAAGATGGGGTAGTGCTCCCCCATAAGGGTGCACAGAGTGCTCAAATGCTCCCCCAGAGAGGCCTAGGGAGTGATAACACTCATTGACAATGGGTAGGGGAGTTGTCCTCCACAAAACTCAATTTTTTTATGTTTTTTCCAATGGCAAAGGGCTTTTACTTTCTGTCAAATGTTTTTTCTTCTTCCAAACCACCTTTGAGGTGTCTTCAAGTGTCTTTATGATGTCGTTATGGGCACGACATAGGCAATATGGAAGCATACTTTTTTTGACACTTGCAACACTTATAGTCAAGATGTGACACTTGCGGACAAGATGCGACACTTACAACACTCGTAATGATGACACTTGCGACACTATCGAAGTGAGTAATTTTGAGGTGTAACAAAGACTATCATGATCTATTTTACCTTGAAGTTCCTACCTATTAGGTAAGGGCATCATTGTTTCAATGCATGTAGTATTGCCATCATTTTCTCCTCATAAATGGGTTTATGTAAGTCCTTTCCCTTGAGTGGCCAACTTTCAAAAACAAGGTGCCTTCCTTCTTTCATTAGAACAACACCAATGCCATTTCCCGAGGCATCACATTCCACAATAAAGGTTTTTGTGAAGTTTGGTGTAGTCAAGATAGGATCTTTGCACATTGCATCTTTAAGTTGTTCAAAAGCTTGAGTTGTCTTTGGAGTCCATGAAAATTCATCCTTCTTATTTCATGTAGTTAAAGGTGATGCTATTCTTCCATAGTTCTGAACAAACTTGCAGTAGTAACCTATCAAACCTAAAAATCCTCTAATATTGTTTAATATTTTGGGAATCGACCAATCCATCATGGATTTAATATTTTTAGGGTCTACCTTGACACCTTCAGGAAATACAATATGACCCAAATACTCTACCTCCTTCACCCCAAAGAAACATTTCCATGGTTTGGCATATAGTTATTGCTCCTTTAGTAGTTGTAGCACCCCGTCAACACACCGAACATGATCTTCCCAAGAATTTTTATATATTAGTATATCATGAAAAAATATTGTTGAGATCAATTCCTTATTCTTAAATTTCCCTCCCCTTTTCTATTTTCCCAACTTCTCTTGTCCATTTCTTTTCCCTCTTCTATACTTACCCAAATTCCCCTTTTCTTTTCTCCCTTCTATTCTCCCTTTCTAGTTACTATACTTAGTCATTTTTCGAAAATAACAGGTTCACAGGTTGACAGACTTGCGGGTTCTCAATTCCATTCATATTCTCATATCATGAGTCCAACCAACCATTGTAACATCCTATACTTAACCATTTTTGCAGTCACAATTTCTCAGGTTGGCGGGTTCAAGCTTTCATATCCCATGTTCCGTGATATACATTTTTCACCCAAAAGATCCACAATCTACATTTTGACCATTAGACTCCCCGAGCTCCTAAGTATCTCATCTCTCCTAAATTGAGTCCAACCGACCGTGTTACAACACCTAGCCAATTTTTGACCTTTCGCAAAGGCAAGTTTATGGGTTCCTGGGTTGGCAGGTTCACAAAAATCCCAAATCCTAATTGCTCTCGTCTGTCCCTGCCACCTTCGTGTTTTTCCCAATATGAATTTAGTATGGTTTAGTGATAATAACTCATCATGCAGGTTTCGTAAAATATCGTCATTAATAAGCGAAGGGCTCGAGGAGATTTCTTATTAAACCACATTAAATCACGATTTGCAGAAGATTATATTATCTCTCTCAAGCGCTCATTTCAAATATTATCTAGATTAAAAGAATGCTCTCATCAACTTATGAGAGAATTAGCTCGAAAAAATTTCTACGAAGATACTTTGAACATTTTTGGATGTGAGAAACAGAACTTTCAATGGTCTAGAGTGTATTCTTACTATTCATCCCCTTCTCCTTAGAAGGAAGTAATTTGGATGTCCGAAATTTCTTGTGTAGTATGTGTTCCTGAGGTTTTTGACTGCAAGGAACTGATTTCTTGGTGCACTGAGAAATATATACCAATTCAATGGATTATTCAACTTCAAGACCATTCTCTCGTCTCTCTTTCACCTCGAGCGTTTCGTAAAATGATAAAACTACCAGAGCCAACACTCACTTTCAAAGGTGAAGATTGTAGGGACTTCTTGAAAAAGCATGACAATGGCCTAGACCTCTTGCCTAAATTCTTGGAGAATCCTGCGGCCATCCCTGAATATATTACCAAGTTGCAGTTCAAATCATTCAAAAACCCCTTTCAAGAAATTGCTTGGTTATTCACCAGAGTGACAAGCCTAGAAAATATCGCCAGTATTTCCCATATGATTCTTTATATATTATATTTTACTGTCAATAAGCAAGCCATTTTCGATTGGGGAAAACTGATTTCCATTGAAATTTCTTCCCAACTGTCACAATAAAAAAAAGATAAGAAATTATTTATGGCCTCTTATTTGGTATTTGTGATAGCACATTGTTGTAAATTTCCTAAATTGTCTATCTGGAAGAAGGTGAATTGTGAATTTGACCCAGTGACCTTTTGATAACAAGCATTGTGGAGGCACAAAGCTTCCTTGCATATTTATGAAGTTTTCAATGAATTTGTCTCAGTTTTTAAAGGATTATTGTTTGGAAAAGATACCCCTAGAATATCCACCCAGGAAAGTAAATTCCTGGATAAAAATGGGACGTTGGAGGAAATGGAAAATTACAATGTTATCAAGATTTTCAGTGCTAAAGAAAATCCTTCCTTTCTTCCATGGAATATATCTGAAAAAATGTTTATAATAGAGGTGGGAAGGAAATATAATTTATGGCTACACTTTTTTCATGAGAAATGAAAAAAAAATTCATACCCTTGACTTAGAAAAATGGGGACTTGGTATTCAAAAATATGAACAAAATCGATGAATTTGCAAACCACTTCCACAATCTAAATCTCAAGTATGCTGAAAGGATAAAAGGGTTTGACCCTAATAGAATTTTTGTGGAACATATGTTAGCAGTGGGATTTAGAAATTCATTTATCCATACTGTTCTAGGAGAAGAAGAAGATAATAACTTGGGCGCTCCTACTCTCAATGTTGGTGACTTGGAGACAATACTCTGTACCAAAAAATTAAAAAAACAAAAAGGAAAGGGTCCCAGTGAGAAGAGTGCCCAATCCCCAACTATTACTCCTAATACTACAAAATCTCAGAGTAGTGATCCAGTGGCCCACCAATCTAGAAAAGTGATCAACAATAGTTCAGGAAGAGAAGGAGAAAAGAACCCCCCTCAGGGAAAAATTGAAATCTCACATAAACTTTCTCTCGGTAAGAAGACGAAGAATATTGTACAAGAGGAGGAAGAACATCATGTCGAAAGTGACATCAACAAATTCTCCCTCAAATATATGGAGCTCGAGTCTGACATTGAGAGAAGTTTTCCTAACATTAATAAGCCAAGAGGCATGACCCACCATAATCAGTCGTTGGAAATTATTGAGAATGAGACCTTCGATGAGGAAGAGTCATTTTTTTCTTAGAGAGTTGTCTTTGACAATGAATCTAAGAAATTAATTATTGAGAAGAGTAATGTGAATACTAAAAAAGGGAAATCTTTTTGAGAGGTTAACCTAAGAAATATGTGACCTTCCTATATTTCCAAAATCCATAGAGCAACTGGTGATGCATTGGACGACTCCATTGGTGGTCTTGAAGTGGAAAATACAAAGTTAAAGGAGAGGATTAAGGAACTAGAAGAGACCTTAATGCCTCTTCCACTCCTTTCTAGCCCTTTGGAAATTGTTGGACCCACCACACCCGCTGCTAAATTAAAAGGATCCTCAATTTTACATACATAAGACAAGAGCTATGTAGAGAACAATATCAAGAAAAGAATGGCATTGGTCATAGAAGCTTGGGAAATTTCAAATAACATGATGTATTTTGGCTCGAGGGTGCATGCCTTTCATGAGTATGTGCAAGATGACCTAATAAATGAAGAAGGTTTTTACCTAGATGTTGTGGTACCCTTTGATGTTAAAGTTTCCAACATGACAGAGCTAAGGAGAAGATAGGAGGATCTTCCCTCTCCAAGCCGGATTAAACAGTTGAATGCGTGCTAGAAAGAGAAGATAAAAAAACTTGAATAATATTGTTCAAACGTGCAACCAAGACATATCAAGGAGGGAAGAATCATTTAAAAGACTCATGGAAGTAGAGTTATCCAAAAGCACTAACAAAGTGAAATATCCCAAGTTGATCCTCAACACGTTGTTCCTAACAAAGCAACAATTTGATGAGCAAGTTGTGATATTTAAAGGATTGTCAATTGAAAAGTTCTATGATATACTTGAATATAATGAGGATGACATAGACAATTGGCTAGTGGAATACTCCGTAAAAAATCAGGATATTGAAGAAGCATTACATGGAATTTACCTTGATTTAAGAGACTTGGAGGGTGAGCTATTCAACATCAAAATATGACATGAAATCAATGTGGCACAAATGAAAAGTTACATCGAAGAATGGTTCAAGAAAGCTATTGATAAACTGACCAATGAAGGGAAAGAAGTAGTTGAGACAGTTCATGTAACCGTTGATGAAAATGATAAAAGGACATCAGTAATAAAGCGAAAGAAGAGATACCATCATAGTAATTTTACATTGATCACATCCTTCTTTTCTTTATCAAGTCCTTCATCCATTTATTCCACCTCTTTCACTAGAAAGGTTTAACCGAAGACTGCTAACTCCTCTTTTCTTCTTACCAGGTCTTGTTGTTCTTTTACCTCACACCATCTTCTATCTACAAGATTAAATTCTTGTGTATATTTTATTTATGGTCCGCGGGAGCCCCAATCCTAGTACTTAAGACAAACGCATTTTAAATTTCAAAGAATATGTAACAGACTATAATTTTTGGAAATTCCAAGAGAGCTATTTCAGGAACAATCTCGACTGTAATTTGTAACCCAGAGTTATGAATATAAAGTATTTGAGGTTGATCTATAATTATATTTATTTGAGCTTCCCATGTTCACTCTGTTAAAGTTCTCTTATGCTGAAAGTTATCTTATGCATACATACCATCTTCTCTTTATTTTTATGTGATCGAAAATCTTTATTCAAACTATGATGGATGTGAGGAAATTTTGCTTATTTTCTTTAAATATGTGAGTGTTCTCAGTTCCTGGTGCTTTCTCAGGAAATTCCTTTTAAAATAAAACAAAAAATTTCCCTTTTTATTTTCTTTCAATATTTATGTTTCTTTGAATTACGATGACAAACTTCTTCCAAGTCCCACATTCTGAAAATCTAGAATTCCCAAGAAAATCTAAAGAGGAGTACCACCTCTATAAAAACATAGGAGGGTTTACATCCTCGTGAGGTTACCATTTTGGTCCTAAAGGATTCCAGAGTCAAAAATTTTGGCGACCATACTGGGGAATCAACTGAAATTTGGAACCTGGTCTATCATTTCTGAAAAATTTATGAATTTCCCCCTTGTTGATCAACCCTCCTTAGAAATTGGATTGAAAAATCAATGAAGCATATTACATCAGTTATACAATCTGGTAATAATAACAGTCAAGGCCCAAGAATATTTAGAAAGGTCCTGGAATATCTTAGTCCAAGAAGAAGAAAGAGAAATTCTCCGAAGACAGAGGAGAGAAGAGGAACAAGACCAAAGAAATCAAAGTCTAGCTAGATCAGCACAAGAACAAGGTCGAGATTGAAGCTGGATGAATACAAGGGACCCATTAATATAAGTAAAAGCAAAAAATTATTTATTCTTATAAGTTAAAATCCTATCCCTAGAATCTCTCCGAACATGGAAGAAATAAAGAAACAACACCGAGACGAGCATCATGAGAAGAGACAAGGAGGTGGAAGAGATACTGCAAGAAATCAAGGAAACCCAACATTCTAAAATCAAAGGAGGGTAAGAGATTCCCATCTAAATCTTATATTTGAGCAACATGATCTCCCTTTTCTCCCTAAGGGCACCCTAGAGGATTTTTCTAGAGATGGAGAAAATGATGCAAATAGGCATATGCACTTATTTCTTGATGTTTGCGATTTTCACCATGTTGAGTATGGCAATGTCATGGTAAGGTTGTTCCTAAAAAACTTATTATGAAGAACATATGAATGGTATACATCATTTCCCAGTAGATCATTTCACTCATTTAATGACCTCGAAGCTATGTTCTTGACTATGTTTTCCCCTCCAATTTATTAATATACCCTTCTCACCGATTTCACCCAGATTGGTTTGAGGAAGAATGAAAGGATATGGGATTTTAATCTCARGTTCAATAAAACCTTGAGTACGATTCCAGAAGATAAAAGACCAAATGACCCAGTCATTCTCATTTGTTATAAGAATGAAATTCCCCAAAATGTGAAATATGCTATCAAAACATCCCAAATGGATACCTTAGATGAGGAAATGACTAAACCCACTGAGATGGAAGAAATTATGATTGAAAAGGGTGTCGACCMTGAAATTATATTGGGAAGATTACAAAGGTATTTGGGATGATTAAATATTGATAATCAAGGAGCTTCCAGTTCAAGAAAGAGTGAATAATTCARTCCTCGACCAACTCAAAACCAAACAATGGGAGGAGTATTTTTCAAGGTAACCATACCTGATGGAAAGGTTGACCCTGTGGCAGCACAGGAAACTAAGAAAATAATCGAAATTGTAAAGATGCATATAACTATCAAGCAAATTCAAAATGATATAACCAGACTAAGAAGGGGAGATAATTACRTGGAAAATCCAAGATTTCCAATCCCATAGAAAAGAAGGAACCCTCCCCAAGAAAACATAGTGAGGTTTGAGAACACGGATAATCTGTAAATACCAAGGGTTCCCATACAACCTACTCCTAATGCGGTTGTTTTGGATGATGTGTATGACGAGAAATTAATTTCGCAAGAGAATTATTACTCACCCGATGAAATATTCAAAAATCTGCAGATGGACGGATGCAAGAAGTCCATGTATATATTTGAAGAGGGCAACAACGATCCCAACTTGGAATAAAATGTCACCCATACAAGAGTATTTGTAAATATACCAAAAAATAAAGGTGATTCTGATAAAGAGAACAAAAAAGAAAAAACAAATGAGAAAACAAAAAATGAGAAAGTGACAGATAGCATTGGAAGTAAAAGAAAACACATGACATCAAAATCCACTCAAATGACATATAATGTCATAGAAGATTTGAGTAAATTAAGGATAACCCTTCCCTTTACATAAGTGGTGAAGATTCCCCAACAAAGAGAAAACATTTTGAAATTGTTGGATGATCCATCTGAAAGAGAAGAAGTTATTGTTACCAGTCCAAAACAAATCCCAAGCCAGTCGACTACCAAGATGAGAGGTAAAATTCCTCCCTTTTACATTTATATTGAAAAGCATGATGTTGCACTACATAATTGTTTAGTTGACACTAGCACAACAAATAATATCATTCCACTAGTGTTCATGGAGGCATTGGGCATGAGTTGCACCGAGTATTATGAAACTGGTGAAAGTATATATGCAATTGATTCTAGAAAACTACCAACTTATGGAGAAATCAAGGAATTTTATGCTTGGATTACGACATCCCCCCATATCATTACACTTTTAAATATTATTGCGGTATACCTTCCTCCAGCATATGGAGTTGTGTTGGGAAGAGATTGGACATCTATGATCAGGGGATATATAATGAATGATGGAAGTTCTATGATGCTTCTAGGAAAGGAAGGAGCAATGATTAAAGTCCCATCTGAACCCATAAAACCCTTCTCTTTCAAGAAGAAGGATAATGAATTAATGGAATATTATATAGATGTAGGTATTGGAAACTATGCTATCCTGGACATGGAACATAGTGAAATCCTAGAGAAAGTGCAAGACACAGAGAATCAAGAATGTTTGTTTGAAGGAAATTGGAGGATGTCATTCGATGGAGCTTGTTCAAGATCTGGGAATGGAGTTGGAATAATTATTATGAGTCCAAGTAATATTATGCATACACATGCTATTAGATTGGAGTTTTCATGCACTAATAACGAGGACTTGTATGAAGCTTTGATTCAGGGGATGATCCTTGCATAAGAAATGAAAATAGAACATCTAATTGTAACTGGTGAATCAAAGTTGGTGTCAATCAAGTTACCCAAAGGTATAAAATAAAAAAGGAAATATGTAAGTTATACATCAAAAGAGTTAATGCACTGATGGATTCTTTCAGTTCCTTCAATATTTCTTTCATTCCAAGGGACAGGAATCACAAGGAAGATTCATTAGCCTTGGTGGCCTCATTGTCAAACCCAGACAATATCCAAATAAAAATGTCTTTCCAAGAAGAAAGAGATTTCCGACCGTTTGTTCCCGATAACATTGAATATTTCCAAGTATTTGAGAACTATGAACAATTGGAAATTTTTTTGTTGAATGATGATGATGATTTTGAAGACGACCACATGTCTAATGTCCCCAAATATTGTATACAATATGAATCTCTTTTTACACAAGATGATCATGCTAAAAATCTCTTTGAAGAAGTTTAAGTTTGAAAAGTGAAAGAGAGAAGAAAACTAAATATTGGAACTGATAGTTCCCCGAAATATGTCAACTTGGGAGTTGATTTCACCACTAAGGAAGTTGATCAATATGTTTCCTTGTTCAAATAATTCATTGATGTGTTTGTTTGGACCTATGATGATTTGAAAGATTATGATAAAACTATATTCCATCATATCATTTATTTGAGGAAAGAAGCAAAGCCAGTGAAGAAAAAAATAAGGATGATGAATCCCAAATTCAAACCTCTGGTAAAGATTGAATTGCAGAAATTGAAGAAGGCAAGAATAATTTATCCCATTAAACACTCAAAATGACTTTCAAATCTTTTGATTGTAAGAAAAAAGACTAGGGAAATCCAGATGTGTGTTGACCACAGAGACCTTAACAAAGCAAGCATAAAGGATAACTTTCCTTTACCTAATATGGATTTCCTTCTCCAACAAGTCACTGGATCAGCCTGCATGTCCATGTTGGATGGTTTTTCTGGATATAACCAAGTCTTGGTGGCTGAGGAAGATAGGGTAAAGACGACATTTATCACACCTAGGGAGAAATATGCATATGCTAGAATGCCCTTTGGTTTGAACAATGTTGGAGCCACATTATAGAGGGCCATGGTTCATGCATTTAGCGATTTGATAGAAAAATTTATGGCATACTGTCAAGGTGACTTAGTAGTGCATTAAAAAACAAGGGGTGATCGTATCCATCAT
>JASDQU010685915.1:8742-23087 GCA_032191745.1 Picea mariana | reverse complement strand
TCATGGTCTCATGTCCATGAGCTCCTGCACTGACTTTCCATGTTTTTGGATAACAACTTCATTTTCCCAGTTGGCATCTGCTATTGGGTGTCCTTTCCATTTGACCAGATATTCAAAATAGGTCTTCCTCCTGGTCTTCTTTCCAATCCTCTGATTAACAATCTTCTCCATCTATTGGTTTTCTACTATGGGCATTTGTTTTTCCCACTGAATCTTCTCTTGATCTTCTAATCCCTTTGTCATCTTTCCTGTAAGGATACAAGCCTGAGACATTGAATATGGGCGATATGCCCACATCATCTGGCAGCTCAATCTCATAGGCGTTTGCATCAAATTTCCTCAAGATCTTACATGGTCCTATCTTCTTCATCTTTAGCTTGTTATATGTTCCCCTAGGGAACCTCTCTTTCCTGAGATGTGCCAGAACCTGATCTCAAAATTCAAATTGAAGTTCTTTGCAGTGTTGATTAGCTCTGCGCTTTTACTCTTGGTTAGAACTTTGTAGCTATCCTCTGATCTAGCTATGGAGCCTCTGCATTTCTGTAGCAAAATCTTCTGCTCCAGCACTCCTGATCTCACTCTATTCCAGGTCTCTCAACTCAGATACTCCCCTGGGTTGCATTGCATACAATATTTGGAATGGACTCTTTCCAGTGCTCCTTCTTGGTGAGTCATTGTATGCAAATTCTACTTGCGGCAGAATCTGATCCCACTAATTATGGTGCTCAGTGACCAGAATCTTCAATAAGTTTCCAAAATTTCTATTTACCACCTCAATCTATCCATCTGTCTGAGGGTGATAAGCTGAGTTGAAGGACAAATCTATCCCCAACTTCTTCCACAGTGTTCTCCAAAAATGACCAACAATCTTCGTGTTTCTGTCGGAGACAATGCTTCTGGGTAGGCTGTGAAGTCTTACAACTTCCTTGAAAAACAGATTCGCAACATGTGTTGCATCACTGGTCTTTTGGCATGGTATAAAATGTGCCATCTTTGAAAATCTATCCACCAACACAAATATTGAATCAAATCTTCTTTGCATTCTTGGTAGTCCCAAAACAAAATCCATGCTTATTTCATCCCAAGGCCTCTTTGGTATTGGCAATGGTTGATACAATCTAGTGTTCTGTCTCTTTCCTTTTGCATGTTGGCAAATTCTACATCTGTTCACAAAATTTATCACTTCTTTTCTCATACCTAGCCAATAGTATGAATTGCTCAACTGTGCAAACGTTTTATCATGGGCGAAATGTCCAGCCAATCCTCCACTATGATTTTTTTTCAAAAGGCTATCCCTCACTGATCATTTTGGTATGCACAATTGATTTCCCTTGAACAACAATCCCTCTTGAATCATGTACTCTGTCCACTAGCTTCTGTCTCTTAGCACAGGGTCCGCACATGCTTCGTATGCTTCCTAGAAATCTGTATCATCACAATACATGTTCTTAAGGTGTTCAAACCCCAAGGTCTTCACCTGAAATTACTCCAGAATCAAACATCTCCTGCTTAATGCATCAACAACTTTGTTAACATTCCCAACGATATGTTTTATGACAAAAGTAAAATTTTGCATAAACTCAACCCATTTTGCATGCCTCTGATTCAATTTTTCCTGCCCGATTATGAATTGTAAAGCCTGGTTATCACTATACAAGACAAATTATTGTGGGACAAGATAATGTCTCCATTTCTTCAAGGCTTGAATTATGGCATAAAACTCCTTGTCATATGTAGATTATTTTCTCTTGGTCTCATTCAAATTCTCACTGAAATAGGCAACAGGTCTATTATCCTAGCTCAAAATTGCTCCAATTGCAACTCCACTTGCATCACATCTCACCTGGAATGTCTTTTCAAAATTCGATAAGACCAAAATTGGTCGTTCTATTATTTTCTCCTTCAGTATATTGAAGCTCCTCTCGCCCTCCTTTGTCCATTTAAAAGACTTGTGCTTCTTCTTCACTGTATTCATCATTGGTGCACAAATTCCACTGAAGTCTTCGATGAACTTCCTATAGAATCTTGCTAATCCATGGAAGCTCCTTACCTCAAACATACTTCTTGGTGACGACCATTCTTTCATTGCTTTCACCTTCTCTGGATCCATCTTCAGTTCATTTGAAGAGATCACAAAACACAAGTAAATGAGTTCTGTCTTGATAAAAGAGGACTTCTTCAGATTTACCAACAACTTCTCTTGCTGTAGCCTCCTCATCACTAATGTCAGGTGCCTCAAATGCTCTTCTTTAGTTCTTCTAAAGATCAATATATCATCCAGATACACAACCACAAACTTTCCAATGAAATCTTTTAGTATTTCATTCATTAGCTTCATAAAAGTACTCGTGGCATTTTTTAAGCCAAATGGCATGACAAGCCACTCATACAAACCTTCGTTTGTCTTAAAGGATGTTTTCCAGTCATCACCCTCTCTCATCCTGATCTGGTGATATCCACTTTTCAAATCTATTTTGGAAAAGAAATTTTCTCCACTTAAGCAGTCCATTAAATCATCCATTCTTGGTAAATGAATTGTATACCTGATGGTGATCTTGTTAATGGCTCTTGAGTCTGTGCACAGTCTCCATCCTCAATCTCTACTTGGACTCAATACATTTGGTACTGCACATGGACTCAAGCTCTCTCTGACAAAACCCTTGTCTAACAATTCCTGGACTTGGTTCTTCACTTCCTCATTCTCTCGAGCTGCCAATCTATATGCTGCTTTGTTTGGTAGACTTGCTCCTGGTATCAAGTCAATATGGTGGATGATACTTCTGATGGGTGGAAATGAGTTAGGCAGCTCATCCACCACTATGTCAACGAAACTTTCCAGCAATTCTTGAACTTCTTCAGGCAAATCATCCATCGAAGTACTTGTAAGGATAACTCTGGGTTTCCTCACCACAACGAACTGCATCTCCTGTTCTTTCTTGACTTATTTCAGGAGTTCCTTCCCACTCATGAGAAGTATGCTTGTGCTGGCTTCCTCTTTCACTTTCTTCTCCTCTGTTGGCAACAACATGTGTGTTATAGCATTCTTCTCCAAGGTGTATGTATTTTTCCTCCCATCATGAATGACATTCATGTCAAACTGTCATGGTCTTCCCAAAAAAATATGGCATACATCCATGGGAATTACATCACTTAGAATTTTATCTCTATATCCTCCTATCTTAAATTCAACCAAGCATTGTTTAGTAAGCATTACTTGGTGTCCCTTCTGGAACCATGAGACTTTGTAAGAATTTGGGTGTGCAGTTGTCTCCAACTCCAATTTATTCACCATCTCTATGGATACTAAGTTATTAGTGCTCCCACTGTCAATTATCACCTTTCATACTCTGTCTTTAGTCTAGCAAGATGTTCTGAAGAGACTGTTCCTCTACACTGACTTTTCAACTTTTGCCTCTGGTTTTAAGAGAACCTTCCTCAACATTAGGGATCTTCCATCCTTTGCTCCTTTTGCGTCAACATTCCCTCTCTGTTCTTCTGAAATGTGAGCTTCACCTCCTCCTTTATTTTTCTCGAGACAGTCCCAAGACATATGCCCTATCTTTCCACAGGCATAACATCTTACTTCTCCCCCTCCTCTTCTTCCTCTTCCTCTAGAAGAACTTCTTCCACCACCCTGTCTTTCTCAGGAACTTTCTCATCTTTCTGAGTGACTGTGTGGTTTTTCAGCCTCCTCCTTAGGCTTATGTGCTCTGTCATGGGTAACTCCCTTACTTTTGTTTGGGGCTGGGTTTTTACCTCTCCCTCGTTGGCTTTGTTTTCTGGCCAACTTATCCTCTGCTTTCAGCGCAAACTGATAAGCATCCTCCACTGTCCTTACTGACATCATGTTGCGCTCATCCTGGATTTCATATCTCAGGCCATTTATATATCTGGCAAATTTGTCTTCATCTCTCTCCCATTGTCCAGTTCTGATGTTCAACTTATAGAATTACTCTGTGTACTCCTTAACTGTCATCCCTTTCTATTTCAGGTTCTGCATCTTCCTGAACGGATTGATATGATAATCCTTGGGCATGAACTTAGCCTTCAACTTTGCTACCATTCTGTCTCAACTCTTTATCTTCTGTTTTCCCTTGTTTCTCCTCTCAGCCCGTAGTTCATCCCACCATAGTGTTGTATTTCCTTTTAGCCCGGTGACAACCTGTTTCACCATTTTCTCTTCATCGACCTCTTCATAGTTCGAGACAATGCTTCTAGGTAGGCCGTGAAGTCTTACAATTTCCTTGAAAAACAGATTCGCAACATGTGTTGCATCACTGGTCTTCTGGCATGGGATAAAATGTGTCATCTTTGAAAATCTGTCCACCACCACAAATATTGAATCAAATATTCTTTGGGTTCTTGGCAGTCCCAACACAAAATCCATGCTTATTGCATCCCAAGGCCTCTTTGGTATTGGCAATGGTTGATACAATCTAGTGTTCTGTCTCTTCCCTTTTGCATGTTGGCAGATTCTACATCTTTTCACAAACTTTATCACTTCTATTCTCATACCTTGTCAATAGTATGAACTGCTCAACTGTGGAAATGTTTTATCATGGCCGAAATGTCCAACCAATCCTCCAATATGATTTTCTTTCAAAAGGTTATCCCTCATTGAGCATTTTGGTATGCACAACTTATTTCCCTTGAATAACAATCCCTCTTGAATCATGTACTCTGTCCACTGGCTTCTGTCTCTCAACACATGGTCCACACATGCTTTGTATGCTTCCTTGAAATCTGTATCATCACAATACATGTCCTTAAGGTGTTCAAACCCCAAGGTCTTCACCTGAAATTCCTTCAGAATAAAAAATCTCCTGCTTAATGCATCAACAACTTTGTTAGCATTCCCAACGATATGTTTTATGACAAAAGTAAAATTCTACATAAACTCGACCCATTTTGCATGCCTCTGATTCAATTTTTTCTGCCTGGTTATGAATTGTAAAGCCTGGTTATTTCTATACAAGACAAATTCTTGTGGGACAAGATAATGTCTCCATTTCTTCAAGGCTTGAATTATGGCATAAAAATCCTTGTCATATGTGGAGTATTTTCTCTTGGTCTCATTCAACTTCTCACTGAAATAGGCAATAGGTCTATTATCCTGGCTCAAAACTGCTCCAATTGCAACTCCACTTGCATCCCATCTCACCTAGCATGCCTTTTCAAAATTTGCCAAGACTAAAATTGGTCATTCTGTTATTTTCTCCTTCAGTATATTGAAGCTCTTCTTGGCCTCCTCTGTCCATTTAAAAGACTTGTGCTTATTCTTCACTATATCCATCATTGGTGTACAAATTCCACTGAAGTCTCTGATGAACTTCCTATAGAAGCTTGCAAATCCATGGAAGCTCCTTACCTCAAACATACTTCTTGGTGACGACCGTTCTTTGATTTCTTTCACCTTCTCTGGATCCATCTTCAGTTCATTTGAAGAGATCACAAAACCCAAGTAAATGAGTTCTGTCTACATAAAAGACGACTTCTTCATATTTATCAACAACTTCTCCTATTGTAGCCTCCTCATCACTAATTTCAGGTGCCTTAAATGCTCTTCTTTAGTCTTGCTAAAGATCAGTATATCATCCAGATAGACAACCACAAACTTGCCAATTAAATCTTTCAGTATTTCATTCATCAGCCTCATAAAAGTACTTGGGGCATTTGTTAAGCCAAATGGCATGACAAGCCACTCATACAAACCTTCGTTTGTCTTAAAGGTTGTTTTCCACTCATCACCTTCTCTCATCCTGATTTGGTGATATCCACTTTTCAAATCCATTTTGGAAAAGAAATTTGCTCCACTTAAGCAGTCCATTAAATTATTCATTCTTGGTAAAGGAATTCTATACCTGATGGTGATCTTGTTAATGGCTCTTGAGTCTGTGCACATTCTCCATCCTGCATCTCTCTTTGGACTCAATACAGTTGGTACTTCACATGGACTCAAGCTCTCTCTCTCTCTCTCTCTTTTTTTGACAGAAACGGTTAGGATATTTTTATATTAAAAACAGTGGGCATGCCACTGGGTTCGATACATCGAAAACAAGTTTCTTGTAAACAGGAAACCAAATGCCTGAAGATCTTAACACAGGACAAAGTTTGGGAGACAAAACTATTTTAGTGATCCAGAGTGGCTTCGCGTTATTTTATCATTTCTAGCTTGGAAGTTTTTTTTCTTTTTCGACACCGTCCGCCATTCCATGCTTTGGTCCTGAGAGTATTTTTCCGTCGGGCCTAGAGGATCTTCCTTGTCAGCTAGATTATCCCAGCTTGAGTTCTGGGGGTCTGGTTGGTTTGACGACTTGGACCTGGCTTCTGCCTGAGCTTTCCCTTTAGTGGGGTCTTTGATTTCGGCTTCGGCTTCTACTTCTTTTGCCTTTCCACGGGCCTTGCTTTCAGCGTGCGGCTCCAATTGAGCTCCCGTCTACCAGGTGGGTCTTTGGCTCTTGGGCGCCCTTTTTTTCTCGGGTAGTTTGTCATAGATGCGGGCTATATGCCTCGTTGCGAAGCAGTTCCTACACCTGAAACTGAGATTCTCATAGTAGAGTTTTTGGTTCCTTGAGTAGTCCTTGCCTTGAAGAATTATTTCAGCTGGGAAACCTTTGGTGAAGTCCATTTCTACACAGATTCGTGCGAAGGTGGAGAGGGCTGGCCTGGAATCCGGGCTTCTGCAGAGGAACTTGCTGAGGCCATTGCCAATGGATTGAAGAGACACATCCCTCCAGAAGTGCAGAGGCAAATACGAAAGTCTCACCCAGACATGAGCTGAAGAGATACAGTTCGTGGAAGGGTCAAAAGCAGGGGTCCATAGTTGCATGGACAGACCTGCTCTGCCCCAGAACCACGACCTGGAGTTAAACACCTTGTCTCTATCGCTTGTAGATTTGAAAACTACCACAAAGAACCCCTTTCCACAGAGGCGGGTAGTGACTCTCCATCTAAAAGTGGATACCAGTTGGAAGAGATCCAAGAGAGGAGATCCGGAAGATTGGGCCAGAATCCATTAAACCTGCAGACCAAAGCGTGATTTCCGTAATGTCGAGCATGAGTTAGGGCTTCCTGCGAAATTTGAATTGAGATTGCCAGAGCTTCAGGAACTGCTACATGCAGCTTGGACGGTCGACCTTGACGAGAGGCAACCTCAGGGGTCGTTGCATGCAGACCGGAGGGTTGTCGTGAAGCTACCTCTTTGAAGGAGGGGGCCGGAATTGGAGGGAGACCCGAGTTCGACGCCGACGAAGCTCCAATTGAGATCCCGTCCACCAGGTGGGTCTTTGGCTCTTGGGCGCCCCTTTTTTCTCGGGTAGTTTGTAACAGTTGCGGGCTATATGCCCTGTTGCGAAGCAGTTCCTACACCTGAAACTGAGATTCTCATAGTCGAGTTTTTGGTTCCTTGAGTAGTCCTTGCCTTGAAGAATTTATTCAGCTGGGAAACCTTTGGTGAAGTCCATTTCTACACAGATTCGTGCAAAGGTGGAGAGGGCTGGCCTGGAATCCGGGCTTCTGCAGAGGAACTTGCTGAGGCCATTGCCAATGGATTGAAGAGACACATCCCTCCAGAAGTGCAGAGGCAAATACGAAAGTCTCACCCAGACATGAGATGAAGAGATACAGTTCGTGGAAGGGTCAAAAGCAGGGGTCCATAGTTGCATGGACAGACCTGCTCTGCCCCAGAACCACGACCTGGAGTTAAACACCTTGTCTCTATCGCTCGTAGATTTGAAAACTACCACAAAGAACCCCTTTCCACAGGGGAAGGTAGTGACTTCTCCATCTAAAAGTGGATACCAGTTGGAAGAGATCCAAGAGAGGAGATCCGGAAGATTGGGCCAGAATCCATTAAACCTGCAGACCAAAGCGTGATTTCCGTAATGTCGAGCATGAGTTAGGGCTTCCTGCGGAATTTGAATTGAGATTGCCAGAGCTTCAGGAACTGCTACATGCAGCTTGGACGGTCGACCTTGATGAGAGGCAACCTCAGGGGCCGTTGCATGCAGACCGGAGGGTTGTCGTGAAGCTACCTCTTTGAAGGAGGGGGCCAAAATTTGAGGGAGACCTGAGTTTGACGCCGACGAAGCTCCAGGGGGAGCGCAGCCATGAAGGGGAGCCGAGACTGAAGGAGCCGCCGCCGCAGCAACACCAGGAGGGGCACCGTCGTTCTGAGTAGAGAGCGAGGGAGCCTCCATTGGAGCCTAAGGAGCTTGCTGCAACGTCGGTGGAGGGAGGAGGAGGGCGGTAGGGCCATAGGGCCGGCGGCCTTCGGGAGATCCAGGAGTGTAGGAGCGATAGGGTTTCGACTCAAGCTCTCTCTTACCAAACCCTTGTCTAACAATTCCTGGACTTGGTTCTTCACTTCCTCATTCTCTCGAGGTGTCAATCTGTATGCTACTTTGTTTAGCAGACTTGCTCCTGGTATCAAGTCAATATGGTGGCTGATACTTCTGATGGGTGGCAACGAGTCAGGCAGCTCATCCACCACTATGTCAGCGAAAATTTCCTGCAATTCCTAAACTTCTTCAGGCAAATCATCCATCGAAGTACTTGTAAGGATAACTCCAGGTTTCCTCACCACAACGAACTGCATCTATTGTTCTTTCTTGATTTCTTTCAGGAGTTCCTTCCCACTCATGAGAAGTATGCTTGTGTTGGCTTCCTCTTTCACTTTCTTCTCCTCTATTGGCAACAACATGTGTGTTCTACCATTCTTCTCCAGGGTGTATGTATTTTTCCACCCATTATGAATGACATTCCTGTCAAACTTCCATGGCTTTTCCAACAAAATATGGCATACATCCATGAGAATTACATCACATAGAATTTTATCTCTATATCCTCCTATCTTAAATTCAACCAAGCATTGTTTAGTAACCATTACTTGGTGTCCCTTCTGCAACCATGAGACTTTGTAAGGCTTCGAGTGTGCAATTATTTCCAACTCCAATTTATCCACCATTTCTATGGATACTAAGTTATCAGTGCTCCCACTATCAATTATCACCTTGCATACTCTGTATTTAGTCTTGCAAGTTGTTCTGAAGAGACTGTTTCTTTGCACTGGCTTTTCAACTTCTGCCTCTTGTTTTAAGAGAACCTTCCTCAACATCAGGGATTTTCCATCCTCTGCTCCTTCTACTTCAACATTCCCTCTCTGTGCTTCTAAAATGTGAGCTTCATCTCCTCCTTCTTTCTTTTTCTTGGGACAGTCCCAAGGCACATGCCCTGTCTTTCCACAGACATAGGATCTTACTTCTCCTCCTCCTCCTCTTCCTCTTCCTCTAGAAGAACTTCTTCCACCACCCTGTCTTTCTCGGGAACTTCCTCCTCTTTCTGAGTGATTGTGTGTTTTCTTAGCCTCGTCCTTAGGCTTATGTGCTCTGTCATGTGTAACTCCCTTGGTTTTGTTTGGGGCTGGGTTTTTACCTCTCCCTCACTGGCTTTGTTTTCTGGCCAACTTCTCCTCTGATTTCAATGCAAACTGATAAGCATCCTCCACTGTCCTTACTGACATCATGTTGAGCTCATCCTGAATTTCATATCTCAGACCATTTATATATCTGGCAACTTTTTCTTCATCTCTCTCCCTTTGTCCAGTTCTGATGTTCAACTTATAGAAATCCTCCGTGTACTCCTTAACTGTCATCCCTTTCTGTCTCAGGTTCTGCATCTTCTTGAACAGATTGATCTGATAATCCTTGGCCATGAACTTAGCCTTCATCTTGGCTACCATTCTGTCCCAACTCTTTATCTTCTATTTTCCCTTGATTCTCCTCTCAGCCTGCAGTTCATACCACCACAACGCTGCATGTCCTTTTAGCCTGGTGACAACCTGTTTCACCCTTTTCTCTTCATCGACCTCTTCATAGTCGAAATGTTTGTCCATGGATCTTATCCAATATAACATCTCCTCAACATATAAATTGCCTTCATACATTGGGACCTCTATCTTGGCTCTGCCTCCCAATCTGGAAACTGCTCTTAGCAAGAGTTCTTCGGTAACATCCTCTCCTGTAGCTTCTTCAACGACATTCTCGCCTACAACTTCCTCGCTCTCTGCATCGCTGATGTCTCCAGTATTAGGTGCTCTTCTCTGCACTGCCTCCATCACCTCCAATCTTGCACGAAGTTCTCACATCTCCCTTTCTACAGCTCGATTAGATAAAGGTGGTTCCGCTCATCTCCTCAGCGACATTGTGTTGATTGTCTGTCACACATAGAGTACAACTCTGAGTTCTTTTGTCTCTTCTCCTTTGTTTGTTGTCTATAAGAAAAAATTTAGCTCTAATACCACTTGATGCAGACCCCCCTTCTCTCCTAAGGGCTACATGACCTTCCGGTCTAGGATCGTTCAAGAAACTAAGTCTGATTGACTCTCGGGCCTTCGCTAGACCCAAACCCACTTACACAGGTCCTTTCTCCAAAGGCTCAGGTCATATGAGACCCACAGGTTTTCTTCTAAGCGTTGATCAACTTCTGCGCTACCTGGGTGCTAGCTCTCCCTTGGCTAAACCCCTTCCCTCTTGAGACCAGGGTTATGACCACTCGCCTAACTCAAAATGCATTTTGCGATTTCACGTGTCGGCCTTTGCGTGCGAGTCACCCCGACTCTCCCGACCCCCAAAATCCCGACAGGGACCTAGTGCGTGCTATCCCGTCTCTCTCTGTGACCGCTGGCTCTTACCATGCGCTTGATTGAAAAGTGCTTCGTGATTTAGCGTTTCGCGACTCTAGGAGTGCTGCTACCTCCATTCTCTCGATATCCCAGATCGCGATGGGTCTAGATCGACGGTCCAAATCTCTCCTTTGATCAAGGACTCAGATTAAGTCGCGATTTCTCGTTTCGTGAGTTCCGACGACTCAACCTTTGACTCCTTCAAGTCATGAGTCAGCGGAATGCTGATCTCTCACCACGTGTCCTCCTTGACGATTGACGGTCCCAATGATTTCAGAATTTCGTGACCTTGTTCCTCTGGTGTGCCTTCAAAGATTTAATGTTAGTGCACCTTACCTTGATCGAACGACTACGATTCTCTTACGCTCGGGCCGAACGACTGCGATCCTTCCTCCTCTGCACTTGCTCCTTATTTTCTGGACCCTGGTCAGACGGTCCAGATATTTCCCCTTGAGCTTACAATTTCTTCATACTTAGAAGATTTTCAAAGGATTCAAAGGCTTCAACCTTTGTCCTTCACGCGAGTTCGTTTCTTGGGCCTCGTTAACACTTGTGAAAAGTGTTATTCCTCCTGAGCTTGGTCTCGTGGAGACTTCGACTTCCCGCGAACTCCTTACGTTTTAATGATTGGTGAACCATCAAATGCATTTGCAACTCCTTTGGAGATATTGCCCGAATGGTATCTTTTCCCTGTATTCCAAATACTTCGTACAATACCTAACAAATTATTAGGTTTCCTTTTGATGGCCTCAGTACCCTCGGGATCATTGACAGTGCCTTTTCTAGAGAATGTGAATCAATTTCAGAATCCATTTCGTCGTCCAGTAGCTACAACAGTATCCTTGATCAGTACTGCAGTAGCCCTTTGGTTAGGCATTGGGGCAGCATTACCTATTGATGAATCTTTAACTTTAGGTCTTTTCCAATTTTATCCAACTGTCGAATATAAAAATCTTTCAATTTTTTATTCATATATCTAGGGAGTAGTTGCTTCAAGACAAATTATATCTCCCTAGATATACCTATCTTGTCAGAGATTTCTTTGGAATATTCCATGAAATGAAACCAATTGTTTAATGAACCCGAAACTAATTCCTGGGTGGATCAATTGCAAAACATTTTTGTAAAATCTCAAATACCTGTTCGACAGATTCCTTCCCGAAGCATTCAATTCTCATTAGATCTTCTCGACTGTAATTTAAGAGGTTCGATAATGTATGTATATTGGCTCTTTTGAGGCAATTATAGGCTTTGGGGGGTAACTCTAATTGGTCAATGAAAATATGTTTAAATGCAAATTTTTTTCTTTCGTTTCCCCCGTGTCAGTCAATACGTGCGAAAGGGGGAAGGGAGGCATATTAGACTCTTTTCTATTGTCGGGATTTTGAGTTATTTTGGTGAGAACCTGATACCCCTATTGTCATCTCAGGGAAATACTCTTTGTTCCACAAGGAATTGTAATGTGCTTTTATGGTATTGCAGGTCTGTTCATTAGCTCTTATCTGTGGTGCACAATTTTGTTCGATGTGGGTAGTGGCTATAATAAGTTTGATAAAAGAAAAGGAATTGTATGTCTTTTTCGTTGGGGATTTCCCGGAAAAAATCGTTGTATTTTCCCACAATTTCTTATGAAGGATATTAAGATGATTAAAATGGAAATTCAAGAAGGTATTTCAAAGGCTTCAATCTTTGTCATTCCCGCGAGTCCGTTTCTTGGGTCTCGTTAACACTTGTRAAAAKTAATCTTCCTCTCGAGCTTGGTCTCGTAGAGACTTCGACTTCCCGCACACTCCTTGTTMTTTATAATGTATTAAGATGAAGCATACAGTTCTTGTCTGCGCTCTCAACTAGCAGATCTTCTTTCTTCTCTTCTCTATCTCTCCCTTTCTTGTGCACCTAGCTACAGGACTTGACCTTCACACCCAGCTGAATATCTTACAATACCAGAAATCTCTCACACTTAGCTCTTCTCTCTCACACAACAATAATCACTCATGTCAATAGTACAACTAGATCGAACCTCCTTCCCTCATGTAGGCTCTTATTTATACATTACAATATATCATCGACATCCTTAGGTCGAAACCTAGGTGTCAAAACCCTAGATATCAAAAACCTAGGTGTCTAAAACCCTAGGTCAACTTGACCCGCATTTTCAAGGCTTCGCCAACCTATCTTTCCTTCCTTCTCGCGCGGTGCTCCAAAGCATCCAACGGTGGATTTTTCCGCTTGCTGAGTTTTCCACGATCCTTCTTTCTTGCTGATCTGTCGTCCTCGATTTCCTCATTCAACGACTTGCTTCCTTTTACTCCACTCTGTCTTTTCTTCTCTTTTTCTCACTTTGACCCAGTGGCAGTCACTGTGTCTTCCACGCAGTTCACATTTTGCCTTTTCTTCCTTGATCTTCACTTATTTCCATAACAAAGGGCCAACAAGCCTCCTATGAGAAACAATGTTGATGAGAAACTACAGATGATTCTCTCGTGTGAGATAGAGGGAAAGAAGATCTGTTGAGTGGATATGCCTATGGACGAGCATAGGTGAACGTGTGAAGAACTGGTTTTTCTGTGTAATGCAGTGAGCCAGAGATATGGACATCCCTATGGATGTTCCCCCAGTGGATGAGCACTAGTGGGTGTATAAGATCCCTTGCTATATTTTTCAAGAGTCAGACCTGCTTGTAACCCTAATTGTAATGTAAAGGGTACAGGTCGACCCCACCTTAATGTGATTAATAATTAATGTAAAATATAATTAATATAAAAAATAATTAATATAAAAGATAATTAATCACAGATATCATTCCACGTGCTTCCTCATTGACCGACAGTCGAGATCAACTCCGCTCTTCGGAGCTTCGGGTGGAATGAACACTTCTCACCTCTGATCTCCTGGATTTATAGGATTCCAAAATGAACAATCTGTTGACATGTGTTCACTGGATCCAACGGTCCAGATTTACTTCAGGTTCTCGGGACTTTGGGAACTTCTTCTCCTTTGCATCAAACATCAAAAATATGCCGAATACGCGAAGTTCGAAGGCATTCTAGGTTTAAAACCCACACACATTTCCTTGATCCGATGATTGTTTTAGCTCGTGCTCAGATCTAGAAGATGAGATCTATTCTCCTCCTACATGCTCTTCCTCCAATCTAGAATCTGATACAACGATCCATATGTCTCCCAACAATAGATCTGATGACTCTGTAGCTTCCTCCTCCTCAGCTTTGCTTCCCTTCAATTCAATTAAGGAATTTCTCAATGGGTTTCAAAGGCTTAACCTTTGAATTCCTCCTCTACAAAGCCAAATTCTTAGTCTATTCTTACGTTCAGGTAAAACGCTACTCCTTCTGAGATTTTCCAACTTCAAGTGACTTAGGCCCTGACGCACACTTAGGATTCTCTGAAATATGGAACTTAGACTATTTTTACCTTCTGCTCTCCTCACATATTCCTTGTGCTCATTTGCGCTATTCCTCTTGAGCTTTCAACTAACTCAATTTCTAAGGGTCTCGACCCTTTTCTCCTATAATAATTTCTTGTTCCATTCTGGCACTCAAACTCTTTCCTCCAGATCTTGAAACTTAAAACTCTTTATTTCTTATGCACTCATTTCTCTTTCTCAATGCACTCCTTGTAGGTCTTCCTTTCTTAGAGTGTTCAA
>JASDQU010685914.1:67253-77597 GCA_032191745.1 Picea mariana | reverse complement strand
GTGTGAAGAAAAAAAACAAACATAGACAGCAAAACTAGACCATAATGTATTACCTTTTTGCAGACACACTGAATTTTTGAATGCTTTGCTGACATATTTTACCCATTTGACTGAAACTCCTATCAAAAAAGCTGCACCAAATCCTTATCCAAAAGCTGCACCAAATCCTTATCCAAAAAGATGAGAATAATGCGGATTTAACACGTATATTGATTAATTTTATAGATGAGAATAATGTGGATTTAACACGTATATTGATTAATTTTATAGATGAGAATAATATAGATTTAGCACGTACATTGATTAACTTTATTTTTATAAGCATGAGATTATTTTTATATTATTTGTTAATTGTTTGGTGTGGATATTTTAAGACAGGAAAATAATGTAAATGCTTAAAAAGCAAAATTGTATTAAAATGATTGAATGAAGAGATTTGATAACGGTAGAAGTAATGCAAATAAATGAAGACAACTGTTTGTTAGTTGCACAGGGGAAGCAACCAAAATTGTGGTCATGCCTTTTTGGTTGTTGTGAACTTTGAAGAATTTTATGGGGATCGGGTCAAACAGAATATTGATTATATATGATGGAAGATACACAGCTCAGAGATGATAAGTCTAACGCGTTATAACAATATATTTATTTCATAATTATCTTATTTCTCCTTTCTGTGTGTATGTGTAAATTATTAGATGTTGTAAGAACTGTAAGAAGAACTGTCAAGTATTTTTTACTTAGATATGTAAGTGTTTTGTTTCGGGTGTTTTGGTAATGTGTATAATTGGGTTTAGTATTGGTGGTTAAGAGGAATGATTATTATCTTTTTCATTGGATTCAATTTTGGTAAGTGACATATTGAGATCATAATGAAGTATATTATTGTAATGAATTTAAACCCTGAAGATTTTAGAAGTTACCCTGAATACCATCTTCGAAAGGAAGATAAATTCCTTAATATATTGGTTTACCACTCTACACAAGTTATTAACAATATTTAAATTTACTATTACAAAAATTATAAAGATATTCCATTCAAATTATAATTACTACTACTTCAGCATTTGTTCAAGTGATATTAGACATTTAAAAAACCTAATATCAATGGAATGTCAATAGATATTTTATCACAAAAATTTAAATTCTAAAAGTTAAAGGTTCAAATGCAATAAGATATCTAAAATGGAAGGTTTTCATTGATATTATAAAAAAATCATCTAATTTATTTATTTAACTATAATTCATAGTATTTATTTTTTAATGTTGTTGGGAATTTGCCTAGTTCAATGGATGTCTAGTTTAAATCTCCTAAATTAGGCATACTAGTCTATGTAGAAAAATTTACTAGTGATGTCATCCATGAATGTGGGAAGCATCGCTTGGGTTTCCTTGCAAGAAGTCTCATTGGAAAAAAAAAACAATGTTATAATACCTTATAATCATGACATCCGACGTAGAAGGTCTCCATTGGTAACCCTCAAAACCACAATTTTCACATAAAATCCACAAGATCACCTAAAGCTCTAAATCTCCATGTTGAAATCAACAAATTCGCCACACCTTGATAACCAAGGGTGATATTGTGAATGACTAGGAATGATATTTGTTGATAAATAAATAAAGATTAGATTTGGTATCGTTAAATACTATATTAAGGTGAAACTCTCTATGTCTATTCTTACAATGTTCCAAATATCACAACCTTGAGACATAAATGTCGATAAAACGAGCAAACTAAAATACCGACTATCATGTCATAGGGACAAAATTTCATACCAATTTCAAATATAATTTTCTATCTAATAATCTATATTCTGATGATTTCTGTGTTGATATGATAATCTTCATTCTGATATCCATACACACTATCATAGGGATATATCCAACAAACATCACGTGTTAAATATCTTAATATGATGTGGACATATGTTTTAGATATATTACAACTCAAGGCATAACTAATACTTCTTCGAAGTTATACATGCACTTCAAATTCTGAGTGTTCACACCAATTTCAAATATAATTTCTTGGTAAAATACAAGGGTGCAATTTTTAAGTTCTAAGTAACATACATAAAATCATATAATTAAGAGGGCGTTAGTGATGAAAATTCCATTTCTTAGAATAAGAGGAGCCTTAGTGATAAAAAAATTAATTTCTTAAAACAAGGATAACAAAATGCAAAATATTTTAAGAAGTTGTTTTCATCTAATTATATTAACTAAATACATTGATTTTAGTGTACATGTCAATTTATATGTTGTCTAATTGTTCTATGTTTTGGCCATTTTCACTGGAATCCGACGACATAAATCTGCGCAAAATCATAATTTTTTGTTGTTTAAATTGCATTTCTGAATGTAGCAATGGTTTCAACGCGTTGAAAAACCCCTGAAGCACTCGGATTATACATACTTGTTCACACAAATCTATAGATTCAACAGTTTTTCGCCAAATTCCAAACAAAATTAAACATAAAATATCACTTAAAAGGGCCAAAACGTAGAACAATTAGACTACGATGTCAATTAATAAATCCTTGTGTAGAGATTTGGTTGACTAAAGTAGGGTGACATATCATGTAGGTTAATATAGGTTGAAGTAGATGCATTAATTTTAGTGTAATTGGATTAACGAGATGTATTGATTTTAATGTATGTCAATTTTAAATTGACTTTAATTGTATATTGTGGTATTTATAAGAACTACATGCATTGTTTTCCATGTACATGCATTGCTTTTAATGTTTCAACATTAGCTTTTGTGTGTATTACATTGATCTCAATATTTCCTTTTTTACATATAGGGCTACACTTTCATGGTTGCAACCAATCTGCTTCACCTCTTGGGAACAATGTTGGAAATTCCATATCGAATAATCCCTCAATGTTATACTCATTGATCAGAGATGAGCCAATGCCAGGCCAATTAAGAAGGTGTTAGTAATGAAAATTTAATTTCTTAGAATAAGAGGAGCATTGAACTACATGCACTAATTTTTGTGTATATGCATTGCTTTTAGTGTTTCAACATTAGATTTGGTGTGCGTTGCATTGATTTCAATATTTCCTTTCTTTCATAGATGGATTCTTTTATTCTAAGAAATTAAATGCATTGAACTACATGCATCGTTTTTAGTGTTTCAAACATTAGATTTGGCGTGTGTTGCATTGATTTCAATATTTCATTTCTTTTAACAATCTATAAGTCACAATGATTGACGTCTGAGAAAACTACTATTAATATTGGAAAACAAGAGAGACATGGTATGATGTTTACTGCAATATCTTAAGTTAAAGATTTGAATGGTCTACAATTTCAACCTCCCTTTTTCATATGATCAATATCGAAAGATGACAACACTAGAAACTGTGACTATAAAAAAACCAGAAGAAGATAGATTGAGATTGATCACAATGTTAACTATTTGTAATTGATTACATTCTTATTATTCACATTTTCCATCATTCAAGATGGATACTTTATTTCTATTCAACTTATTCCTCATGTAACTCTTGAAGTATACTTCTTAATAATACTCTCTATGTTCTAAAAAAATTGAGGAAATTGAGTAAATTTAAAATGATCAGATTCATCTCAGACACATACATATACATAGTTTTGATCATCTACAAATTGTGTCACTATACTAAAAACAAAAGAAAATAGATTGACAATTATCCTTTTCGATAATACTCTCTATACTCAACCAACTGAGGAAAGTGAATAAATTTCAAATGATTAGATTAATCATAGACATATACATATACATATACATATACATAATGTTGATAATCTACAAATTGTGTCACTATAATAAAAACTAAAGAAGACATATAGACACTGGTCCTTCTCGATAATGCTTTCTATACTTTCAACTAAATGAGGAAAGTGAGTAAACTTCAAGTGATCAGATTAATCTTAGACATATACATATACATAATGTTTATCATTTACAAATTTTGTGTGACCACCCAAAACTGAAACCAACATAGATCTATCTTAATCCTAGATCTATCAAGCACCGAGAGGGGTCAAATCTCTCAAGGTGCAGACCTTTCCTCAAATTTTGCAATCTAAAAGAGGTTTGCACCTCGAGAGATTTGATCCCTCTTGACACTTGATAGATCCAAGGTTAAGATGGATCTAGGATGGTATTAAACATTTAAATAACCTAATATAGACAGAATGACAATAGATATTTGACCACAAAAATTAAAATTTTAAAGTTAAAGGTTCAAATGCAACATGTAATTAAGATATCTAACATGAGATATTTTCATCGGTATTATAAAAAAAATCATCTAATTTATTTATTTATTTATGATTCATAGTATTTATGTTTTAATGTTGTTGGACATTTGACTAGTTTAGTGCATGTCTAGTCCAAATCCCTTAAGTTATGTGTACTAGTTTATGTCAACAAGTTTATTAGTAATGCCATCCATGAATGTGAGAAGCACTGCTTAGATTTCCTTGCAAAATTTTCCTTTGAATTTTTTTTTATAATACTCATAATCATGATATCCAATGTGGGAGGTATCCATTGGTAATAATAAACTTTCATTCAATTATTCATTACCATTTCATTTACAATACTTATGATTATTTGAGACACTCTATACCTCACCATATGAGATATTGGCTCTTTAAGCCAATATAACAAGTGTGTATGTAACTCACCATATGATATATGGGTTAATTAAGCCCTTACAATAAGTGGATGGATGCAATGATCTTTAACCAAAACTCAATTATTTGAAGTGTTTGCTAATTGGTTGTATAATTTTTTAATTATAAAAAATGTGCCCATTTAAGATATTGACCCAATTTTTTAATTATAAGAAATGTGCTCGAGATACTAACCCTTTAAGCCCCTATAACAAGTGTGTGAATGCAACTCACCATATAAGATATTGGCTAATTAATCCCTTACAATAAGTGCATTGCTTCCTTTAAACCCCTATAACAAGTGTGTGGATGCAACTCACCATATGAGAGATTGGCTAATTAAACCCTTACAATAAGTGCATGGATGCAATGATCCTTAACCAAAACCCACTTATTTGAAGTGTGTGAATGCATCTCACCATATGAAATATTGGCTAATTAAGCCCTTACAATAAGTGCATGGATGTAATAATCCTTAACCAAAACCCATTTATTTGAAGTGTTTGCTAATTGGATGTATAATTCCTTAATTATAAGAAATGTTCCCATTTGGTATATCCTTTTGGGAGCATTTCCCATTAGTGAAAACACGCCCAATATATTGGGTGGTGGTTTCACTGGCTTAAAAAGACACCCAACGTGTTACCCTTTATTTTCCAGCATCATTGCATTTGTTTTTGATATACCTTCAAAGTTATATTTGTGCATCAGCATCATTGCATTTGTTTTTGCTATACCTTCAAAGTTATATTTGTGTATGAAGGTCATCGTTCAAAGTTATATTTGTGTATGAAGGTCATCGTTCAAAGTTATGTTTGTGTATGAAGGCCGTTGTGTTTAAAGTTTATTTTTATACTTAAATTTAGATGATTGAAAGGATAAAAATTCTTTGGAAATGTTTTTTTTTATAGGTTGAATTTAAAGATTTTTTTTTTACTTACGTTTAGCTGATTGAAAGGATAAAAATTCTTGGAAAATGTTTTTTAGGTTGAATTTTTTTCATCTTATTAAATTTACACATATTTATATATATATAGATATATGTCTTAATCAATTCAATATTAACAATTTGGTAGATGAAATGGTAAATGTTTACATGAATAAATCTAATAACATGTGTGATGAAGGGTGGGATTCACATCCCTTCAAAGGAAGTATTGAAAGGTGATAACCTATGCTTTTCAAATGAATTTGCATGTCCATTGTCATCCCATAGAATGATCTTTCAAATGTTAAATATCTCAAATGTTAAATAATGATAAGCATGGCTGAAAACTAAACCATCATGAAAAAAGGTTGATATGCAAGGGTGCTCACCAAATTTCCACCTAGTTGTGTTTGATTGATCACTTCATTTGGATTTGAAGAGATGGATCAAGACATATGTAAAGTTTACTCAATACTATGTTGGTTTTACTCTTTAATACACCTAATGGATGTTATTATTTCTTCCTATACTAAACTTGTTATTGGATACACTACGTTTTGGATTAAGTCAGGAAGTGGCCAAATGCCACCTCTTGTTGTCAACTTTTCATTGCTAGTTTTTCTTTGTTTGGTAGGAGTCCAACCCCTATAAATGAATTGCCTCCAACTAATTGGTCTAATTTTTGGCATCTCTGAATTGATTTATGAGCTATTTAGAGTATGTTTCCTCAACTGAGATTGATTTGGATGAGGTGAAATTTCTTTGTTGAAGTATGATGAGGGTGATTGGAAAATGTGTGTTTTGATCAACATATAGACAACACCCTCCCTAACAGGGTAGGTTAAAGTTTGATCAAAATTCACCCTTTCCTAATGCAAATTTTGATGCATTTTCCACTAGAATCTAGTAGTTGATTCATGCCTCACCTTGACAATTCAATCTTCTTTCAATTCACAACTACCTTGGTGTTTTAGACATCTTTGAATTGAATTGTGATCTTGTTAAGATGTTTTTCTTACTCGATCAACCAGAATAGAGTGGATTTACTTTGCTAGATTTGACGTGTGTGTTAGAAAATGTGTGTTTTGATCAATGCATAGATGTCAATGCCATCCTTGACAGAGCAAGATAAAGTTTGGGTAAAACACACCTTTTCTAAAATTCTTATGTGTTTTCGACTAGAATCAAATAATTGATCGATGCCCCACCACATAAACATGATCTTATTGTAATTCATTATCTCCATGGGGTTTCTAATGTCTTCAAATTGATCTATAAGTTGACCAAGATGTTTTTTTATTGAATTGATTAGAAATTGTGGCATAATTGCTTTGTCATAATTTGATGAGGGTGGACGAAAAAGTTGGGTTTTGATCAATGCATAAACAATATCCTCCTTGATGAGGTGGGCTGATGTTTGATCAAAATGCATTCTTTTATGATACAAATTTTGGTGTGTTTCAACTAGAATTTGGTGGTCAATTGACGCCCAACCCCCAAAATGAAATCTTCTTATAATTCATGACTATCATGGGTTTTTTGGTGTCTTGAATTGATTCGTGAGCTCCTCAGGATGTGTTCCTATTATATTGATCTAAATGAGGAAAAAAATTCTATATCATTTTTCATAGAGTGTGGAAAGTGTTAGCGCTATGTAAACTTCATTTGGCTGAGAAAACAAATGACAAAGGCAACCTACAAACCAACTTTGAGGCCTAAAACTAGCCTTTCCGACATGGAGAGGGCTCTCTCTGAGACTTCGTCTCTGTACAGTCTATGCAACACCACTTTTTCGGTTAACAAACTTCGCAGAAATATAACACCCACTCTGGATTATAAAACAACATGCATTTAAGCAAATGAAACACATTTAAACTCAGAGTAAGTCATATAAATTATTGCTATCATATTTTTAAGAATGGCATTAACCATAATTCATCTGCACAACATAATACATGATAAAATATAAGCATCATAGGCATGCAAAAGATAACATTTAACATAAGCTGATACTTATCTTGAAACTAAGATAATTCCACCAACCAGGTGCAGGCCTTCCATGAACCTCTCTACCTTAGACCGCACTGCTCATCAGCTCAGCAGTAGGTCACCCCCGAGTTGGGACTAAGCTCCAACCCAAGGCAAGGAATCCTAGGCTAGGCTGAGGTTACAGGGAAAACACACAGTCATGAGGAAATAATTCTCTTTCAAGAACCATTCACACTCACTGCCCACAGACCCTCATTCCCCACATGCCTGTTCCACCCCAGAAGTATACACCTTCTGTCACCTGGACAATCCTTCGACTGCTAACCTCCCTTACCTTGGGTTACAACAACAGACTGGACTGGAAGTCTCCGGGCTCTGTGGCAGCAACATGGTTCATTCCAAGAGTCCTCTCCTTCCTCTGCGCACTCTCTCACCTAGAGAGAGATGCTCACAGGCCAAACTACCTGTTCATCCAACCTCAAACACCCCTCTCGCTTGGAGAGAGTGTTTCACAACTGGTCACAAGCCATATGCAGTCCCGCACTGCGCAGCTGCAATTACCCACGAAAATACAGACACCAGCTTCCTCAAAACGGGTTCAAAAATGGCAAAAATGGTCTCACAGTCACGGCTTCGGGACAGAGGCTTCACGCACAAGTTCCATTTCAGATAGAGGATGCACACGGATTCCCAGACCCACACAGGCTTTTCAATTCATAATAGGGGTGAATTTGGCTCTTTCGAAATTAATCACAGGCTTCTGGTTCAATACAGAGGTATACATGGGTTTTCTCAGAGCCAGACACAGGTTTTTCGGATCACAGAGACGCACGAAGGTTCTCTGCAGAACTTGGGTCCGTCGTACTTCTCAGAGCTTGTACACGCTCAGGTCATCTGATCGAATGAGAGCAGGGACCCCTCTCACAACTCACCCTGGCTGTTTTATTCGCATGCACCAGGGTTGACACTTGTCACCCTGGGAATTGCATGCGTTCCACCATCACACATCCCTTTCTCATGGTTAGGAACTTAGGATAAAACATGAAATGCTCATGCCTTTTTGAAATAATATTAAAATATTATTCCCAAGGATGAAACCCACTAGGCTTAACACTTAGCCCCTTTTCCCACCTTCGAGCCCCTAATCCCTTGCCTTCTCTGTGGAAGCTCAGTCCCCCTTCACTCATTCATCGTGGTCGGTCTACACCTGGCGGTGTTTACAAATTTTTATTATTTTGTTCTGTGTGATTACATATACATCAACATGCTTATGGCCTTCAACACTTAGGCTCCCTTGCCTAACAAACACATAAGCCACCAGCTTATAAAAACTTGGCTCACCAGCCTATAAAACATAATTACAATTCCTTTCAGAACACGATTTACAACAGGGCTCGGCCTTAGGGACACTACAATCCCCCTCCCCTTATTTCTGCACTGTCCTTAGTGCAACTTACACTGTCTCTGCAAGCCTTTCAAAATTTTCAAAAAGATGCGGGTACTCTGCCCACATAGCATCTGCATGCTCCCATGTCGCGCCTTCAGGACCGTATCAGGTCCAATGGACCTTTACAAGCTCTATAGCTTGATTCCGGAGCTGTTTTCTTTTCCTGTCCAATATGCGCACGTGATGCACTTGCAGGACACCTTCTAGTTCCACCTGAATCACATTCCAATTGATAATATGATTTGCATCAGGTACATATTTCTTAAGCAGTGAAACATGAAACACATTATGTATAGCCATAGATGCAGGTAATGCAAGCATGTATTCAACTGGACCAATCCTTTCCAGGATATCAAATGGCCCAAAAAATCTTGCTGCTAATTTGGCTCAACTTCCCAACTTTAGGGAACTCCTGTTAGTCCTCACTTTCAGGAAAACATGGTCACCCACTTTGAATTCTCCATGGGTTTTGTTACTGTCAGCGTAACTTTTCTGCCTATCCTGGGCAGCTTTCAGATTCCGTTTAATTTTTATCATTTGATCTTCCATCTCTTTGAGCAGTTCAGGCCCAACTAATGCTCTGTCAGCTAGATTATCCTAGCACACTGGAGTGTTGCACTTTCTTCCATAAAGTGCTTCGAATGGGCTCATCTTCAATGATGCACGATACCCATTATTGTAGGAGAATTCTACAAAATGCAGGTAGTCTTCCCACCTTGATGGTTTATCCATCACATACATTCTCAGTATGTCTTCTATTACCCTGTTCACCCTCTTTATCTGACCATCAAACTCAGGATGATACACTGTACTAAAGTTCAGATTCATTCCGAACCCTTTGAACAGTCCTTTCCAGAAATTCGAGGTGAATTTCGGGTCCCTATCAGACACAATTGTCTTAGGAATTCCGTGCAAGTGTGCAACTTATTTTAAAAAGATATCAAAAACATTAGCTGCCCTATGGGTGGTTTTCAGTGGAATAAAATGGGCAGCTTTAGTAAGCTTGTCTACCACCACCATGATTGAATCATGCTACTTGCTTGTTCTAGGTAGTCCGGTGATAAAATCCATTGTTACCACGTCCCATTTCCATTCAGGAATGGGTAAAGGCTGCAGCAACCCTACTGGGTGCCTGTGCTCAGCCTTAACCTTCTGGCACTCCATACATCTGGCGATGTATTCAATGATTTCTTTCTTCATACCCGACCAAAAATAATGGCTTTTGACTGCTACCATAGTCTTTTGATATCTAGGATGTCCAACATAAGCCACATTATGAATTTCTTTTAGAATTGCCAGCTTAAATTC
>JASDQU010685914.1:52647-65717 GCA_032191745.1 Picea mariana | reverse complement strand
TATTTTCGCATCCTTCAACTGATAAAAAATATCATCAATCCTTGGCAAAGGATACTTGTTCTTGACAGTTACCTTATTCAACTGTCAGAAATCAATGCACAGCCTCAACGTCCCATCTTTCTTCTTCACGAATAGGACCGGGGATCCCCAAGGTGACATGCTGGGGCAAATGTATCCCTTCTTTAGTAGCTCTTCGCGTTGCAATTGCAACTCTTTCAGCTCTAGTGTACTCATTCTATAAGGAGCCTTCGAAACTGGAGTTGCTCCAGGCATCAAATTTATAGAAAAATCGATGTCCCTCTTTGGAGGTAGTCCCGGTACCTTCTGAAATACATCCTTGAACTCTTTGAGTACCTCGTGATCTTCCAGATTCAAGACTACATCTCGGGATGCTTCTTCCACCCGAGCTGTAAATAATTGACAGCCTTTCTGGTAACATTTCTTCAGCTGCATGGCTAAGATTTCCCTAACAACCACGGCTCTGGGAATTCCTTGGACTGTTACCTGATTTTCCTCTTCGTTTAGGCATGTAAACCTCTTTTTATGACAATCTAGAAGGGCATGGTGCTGGTCCAACCAGTCCATCCCAATTAAGCAATCATATGAGCCTAAAGGCAGAATGTTCAATTCAGACTTAGTGCTCATTCCTTTCATGTCTAATGAACAAGACTTAACCAATTCAGTGACCTTCCTTTTGGTTCCTGTAGCAAACTTCACTAGCCAAGACTTTTCATGTTTGATTTTTGTTAAATGCAAACTTTCCACCACTCTAGGATCTATATAACTATGGCTAGCCCTTGAATCAATTAAAATAACAAGTGGTCAGTTGTTGAGCGTACCTTCCACTTCAATCATGTGCGATTGAAATTCGGCTTGCTTGTTGTCTAGGGCTGCGTAGATCCTCGACATTCTGCTGCCCATATCCTCCACTATTTTAGCTTGTTGAACAGTATGGACAGTTCTCACTTTATCTTTTCTGTGGGGGCAGTCTCTGTACCTATGATTCCGTTTACAACCCCAACACTCCATAGGTGGTGGTCTTGGCATTTTCTCACTCCCTTCAACTTTCTGGGCTCTCTAAAAGATGACTGTCCCTAAGGACTGTTCCTGAAAAAGGGAGGTATGTTTTCCTTCTGCCTCTGTTCTTTCTTAAATCTCTTCTGGTCATCCCAAGCCTTCCGAAAGGTAGGCCTTTCTCTTTTCTATTCGTATAAGCATTTCGCCTTTCTTATGGTTTCTTCCATGGTCTTAGGATCGTCATATTGAATCTTGTCACCAATGGAAGGTGGCAGTCCACTCAGATACCTCTGAATTTTGACAGCCTCGTCTTTGATGAATGAAACATACTTCAGTAGTTCCAAAAAACCCTGTTCATACTCATCAATGGTCATGCTGCCCAACTTGAGTTCAAAGAACTCCTTCATCTTTCTATCATAGTATCTTTTGGTCAGGTATTTTATCTTGAAATACCTCTTAAAATCTTTCCACGTGACCTCTTTCTCTCTGATGTGTTGCACCTGCACCAACTGATCCCACCACATGGATGCTTTTCCTTTTAGCTGGTACATTGCAATTCTTCCTTCTGCATGGGAAGAATAATTCTGTAGTTGGAAGTATTTCTTCATACCCAACAACCATGTTTCGACATCTTCTTCCTTCTTATGTTCACCATCGAATGTAGGCGGTTTAATTTTGTTGATTTCCCCTTTCAATTCATCCCTTCCAGATTTTCGGTGTTTTCTGGTAGGGGACGGGCTTGAACTACTGTGTGTCTCCTTGCCATAATGCTTCGGGAAGAGATGGTACTATCTACTACTAGTCCTCAATCTTCTTCTCCTCTCAGGGGTTCTGACACTTCTTGATCTGCTTGTGTCACTCTCTTTTTCCAATTTCTTTTCTATTCTTTCCAGGCTCTTCAACATTTTTAAGTTGAATTCACCCTACCGATCCCTGATTTTCATGAGCTTTCGGTTATCAGCTAGGCGATCCTGGGCATCTTTCTGCAATCTTTCAATGAGTTTCATCATATGTTCTTCCTTATCCGTCTCTTTTCCATGCCCATTAGAGTTTGTTCCTTCGACTCCCAAGTTAACATTCCTTCCTACCCTTTCGTCCTCTGTTTCAGAGGCAATTTGCACCTCTTTCAATTCCATACTCGGCGTCAGTTTTCGGTTGTCCTGACACTCATTGAACTCTGCACACATGACGTCCAGCCAACCGAAGTTTGTCAGGCCTTAACCCTTAAAGAAAACTTACAACATTCATAAGCCAACGTGAACAAGAAAAACGTTTTGACTTCACAAAGTTTTCTGAGCTCTGTCCAGCTCTACAAATTCCGGGACTTCGGAATCTCGGTCCATGAAGATCCAACAGTTAAATCTTCGTAACCAAAGTCACCCTTCCGCAACTCGCGATATCGCGACTTCGTGAGTCGAAGACCCTCGACTCATTTCCTCCAAACGCTGATACCCGAGATGCGATATGGGTATGGCTCCCTCCTCGCTAGCGCCTGCTATACATGACCGTAGGCTAGGGCTAAGTGCTAGCACTTCTTTGCCAATTCATGACTTCGCGAGTTAGAGTGTTGAGCCTTCGTGATCCTCCTTTGTGAATTCCGAAATCGCGAATTACTTTATTCTCCGGGCCCACAGCACAGCTGTCGACCTTCACCACCGTGGCACGTGGTACATTCATAAGGGTCCACGTCACCTTCGGTGATGTCTTCAGGTCCCACCACTCTCACCTGTCTTCTCGACTCACTAGCATGTGGTACACACCCGTGTGTCCATGTCCATTCCAAATGGAATCCAACAGTTAGATATTTCTCAAATGTATGGCGCAGATCCTTTCGGCGTTTCGGGGTTTCAGGCATTGGGAGTTTGTGCACCCTACATCTCGAACTTCCATCTACTGAAATCCCAAAATTATGGTTTACTCCTCCGTTGAATCAGACGGTCAACTACCTTCCTACGATCTACGGTGTAGATCGTTTCGACGTTTTGGGTTTCGGAGGTGTTCCCCTTCCTCACTTCCCATATCCCGACTTTGTGAAATCCGAAAGGTTTTCGTGACTAACTCGAGCACGACTCCGCCAGATCTAACGGTCGAGCCTTCCTCCCAGATCTACAACGTATATCTTCTCGGGTTTTTTGGTTTTCAGGAGTTCGCGTATCATGATTCCCACACTCCTGTGAAATTCAAAAGGAATGTTAATGCCTGTGCACATTTTCCAGATTCGACGGTCACGAGGGCTCACCTTCCCTCCCGAACTGATCCTAAGGCTCCAACATTGATGGTGTGGAGTCCTCTCTCCCTATGGCCATATACCACACCAGCTACGGTTTCACAACACCGCTATACCTCCTGAGCTTATAGGCATGGTCAAGTAACTCCCTGACACTTCGGACCATACCAGGGTCCAAAATTAGTCCTCCAGACACAATTTCTCCTCTCACCCTCGATCCAAAGACCACTCAACTGGCCCATATAGGCTCAGTGTCGAAACCCTGGCTCTAATACCAAACTGTAACACCAATTTTTCGGTTAACAAACTTCGTAGAAATATAACACCCACTCTGGATTATAAAACAACATGCATTTAAGAAAATGAAACACATTTAAACTCAAAGTAAGTCATATAAATTATTTCTATCATAATTTTAAGAATGGCATTAACCATAATTCATCTGCACAATAGAATACATGATAAAATATAAGCATCACAGGCATGCAAAACATAACATTTAACATAAGCTGATACTTATCTTGAAACTGAGGTAATTCCACCAACCAGGTGCAGGCCTTCCATAAACCTCCTTGCCTTAGACCGCACTGCTCATCAGCTCAACAGTAGGTCACCCTCGAGCTGGGACTAAGCTCCACCCCAAGGCAAGGAATCCTAGGCTAGGCTGAGGTTACAAGGAAAACACACAGTCACGAGGAAGGAATTCTCTTTCAAGAACCACTCACGCTCACTGCCCATAGACCCTCATTCCCCACATGCCTGTTCCACCCCAGGAGTATACACCTTCTCTGTCACCTGGACAATCCTTCGACTGTTAACTTCCCTTACCTTGGGTTACAACAACAGACCGAACCAAAATTCTCCAGGCTCTGTGGCAGCTACATGATTCATTCCAAGAGTCCTCTCCTTCCTCTGCGCAATCTCTCATCTAGAGAGAGATGCTCACAGTCCAAACCACCTATTCATCCAACCTCAAATACCCCTCTTTCCTGGAGAAAGTGTTTCACAACTGGTCACAAGCCATATGCAGTCCCACACTACGCAACTGCAATTACCCATGGAAATACAAACACCGACTTCCTCAAAATGGGTTCAGAAATGGAAAAAATGGTCTCACGGTCACGACTTCGGGACAGAGGCTTCATGCACAAGTTCCATTTTGGATAGAGGATTCACACAGATTCCCAGACCCACACAGGCTTTTCGGTTCAAAATAGGGGTGAATTTGGCTCTTTCGGAATTAATCATAGGCTTCTGGTTCAATATGGAGGTATACACGGGTTTTCTCAGAGCCAGACACAGGATTTTCAGATCACAGAGACGCACGAAGGTTCTATGCAGAACTTGGGTCCGTCGTACTACTCAGAGCCCATACACGCTCAGGCCGTCTGATCGAATGAGTGCAGGGGCCCCTCTCACAGCTCACCCTGGCCATTTTATTCGCATGCACCATGATTAACACTTGTCGCCCTGGGAACTGCATGCATTCCACCAGCACACATCCCTTCCTCATGGTTAAGAACTTAGGATAAAACATGAAATGCTCATGCCTTTTTGAAATAATATTAAAATATTATTCCAAAGGCAGAAACCCACTAGGCTTAACACTTAGCCCCTTTTCCCACCTTCCAGCCCCTAATCCCTTGCCTTCTCTTTGGAAGCTCAGTCCCCCTTCACTCATTCATCGTGGTCGGTCTACACTTGGTGGTGTTTACAAATTTTTATTAATTTTTTCTGCGTGATTACATATACATCAGCAAGCTCCTGGCCTTCAACACTTAGGATCCCTAGCCTAACAAACACATAAGCCACCAACTTATAAAAACTTGGCTCACCAGCCTATAAAACATAATTACAATTCCTTTCAGAACATGATTTACAACAGGGCTCGGCCTTGGGGACACTATAGGTTATGGCTTTAAACTGTCGGCTAGATTTAACACTTTTGTACAATAATTATGGTTCTATTGGCGAAAGAAAGCAAGACCTCAGGCTATGGAGTCAATTTAAGAAAACGACAGAAACAAATGACTTAGTGACTGAACTTGAGAGGATAAAGGCTAAGTAGGAAACAATCTTCAGTTAAAAATCGTTGTGTGTGGTGAGAGAAAAACACATGAAGAAACTCAGAGCATTGTTGGGGATGAATTCAGAGTTCACTTAGAAGAAACACAATCGTCTAAATGGCACGAATCTAGAGCATCGCGCGATGAATTCTAGATTCGAATCACATTTTGATTTATACAAAATATAGATATGAATATATAGAACACATTAAAGCACACACGGAAAGAGAGAGTACAATACATCAAACTGCTACCATTAGAATCTTTTTGTCAAAGCTTCATGACCTTTGGATTAAGTTTCAATCAAGTTCGAAAGCTACATTCAATAGTCACTGTCTACACTATTTTTCCAACCAACCTGGATTACATTGAAAAGATGAAATATATAGACAAGGGTGTGCCACTCGGGCTACCCTGCTCTCTAACTACTATCCATAGAAATTAGGCTCTCACTATTCTTTGCTAGATGAATCTTCGTATGTCACTTTACTAAAAATAGAAACTGACTATACTTGAACTCACGATAATCGACATCTTTGCCATGATAGTTTGGTCATCAACAAGCTTTCATCGTTAGAGAGTGATGTGTCGATGCTTTTCCTTTGACAAGGTATCTGGACGATCAAGTGCTCTATCAGACTCCTGCCACCCATTGTAACGACCTTGATTCCTGCCGCACGATCATTTGTTGGAGCATGCATGTGGCGGGTGACCGTAGACCGTCACAGGTGTTTCCAAGATGGCAACACCCGCTAAGGGACAATGCATTTATTCAAACTATCACATGTCCAACGTACACCTGTCCTTTGTAATAGATGGGTCTCTAGCGTTGCACGTTGCATGCTAGCCATGTAGGTACCTGTCAGAGTCCTGACTTCCTGGTAAAAAATAGGACACGGGGGGACAAAATCCGTGCCATGTTTGAGAAGACAAAAATGGAGTCGGTTAATTATGCCTCTAGCCTCATCTGTAATTTTGATATCCGAAGCGTCCTCCTGAGAGATCAGTTGCACCTTTTCAGATTCATTACTTGTCTTTGCAGAACCGCCTTCCCTTTTAGCCTCTTCTGCATGTTGGCCAGAGCCACATGGACGTTTTCCAGTGTCGGTCCCCATTCCTTGAAGTGCTTTGCATTTATTTCTTCTGACATCCTCTGTGCTTCGCGTAGTTGGATGATTGTATCTTGCACTTTCCTAAGATGCCTCTTGAGACAAGTCATGTTTCCCTCTTGGCCTTGTGACGCTGATGCCTTGAGGATATTTGCTGCTAACTGTTGTCTTAGCTCCCTATTCTCCTGGTATAGCTTAGTAATAGTGAGTTGCGCTTGCTTTAGCTACTGTGACGGTTCATGAATATTCAAGAATTTAGTTTCTGTCCTTCTCCTTCTGCCACAAGCTTCTTGACTTGGAACTTCGACAGGTTCCAGCCAAATGGCGTGCATGAGTAACTCTTCAACGATTGACCTTGCACACAACTCGCTCAAGACTTGGGCCTCCCCGATCTCCTTGTTCTTCCTTGGCCTTTCCCTTCTCTGGGGTATCGGCTGTTGGGGGGATAAGGCTTCCAATGTCTCTCCTTCTTCCACAACCCTTTCTATTTCTGCCTCCACGTGGTGAGACATTACTTTTTCCATCGGTAGAGGGGAATATCCTTTGGGGTCCTTGGGGATGTCGATTGTGAGTAGGAATGAATCCAAGTTGTTTCCTAATCACCTCAACTCCTCAACTATCAACAAATTAATGAGCGAGACATGATATAGTTTCTTCCTCGGCTGGTTTGTTTCAGCCTGGACATTGTCTTCCATTTCGCTAGGCTTTGGTGCAAGAAGAAAGGCAGATTTAACAGTCTCCTTCCAGTGAAATGCATAAAAAATATGATGTAATGTGGGTGTATTCTGTCAAATCTTCCTTCACAGGTGAAATATTTCCTAATCTCTCTTAGGAGCTTTTGAAAAGGCTCTTGCAGATATCTACTTGGAACACCCACTTCGACTTTCCCATTTAAACAGTATGGTTTGATGAAATCCTCGTAGCATAGCACATCCAAAGGCATTCCTTTAGACCACCTTTCACTACGTGGAGGGATCTTCATTGCGGCTGACAGAGTCTCCTCCATTACCTGGAAAGTGATTCCCGAGATTACTTCGCGAAACCTGTTGAATCTGAGTGTGAACTACTCTGCCAATTTCACGTTGAATCCTTGGATCTTCCTACAAAATAACATGCATTCAACCTGTTCAAAAGATGCTCTGACATTCGGATATTCATTTACAAACGTCAAGTTTTTAGGTTCAGGCCCCACATTCCTGCTACTTCGCACACCTTTCCTTACATTCTGGGATGTTTCCATGGTGCAATGTGTATTTGTTCTGCGCACGGTGGATTTAGCATGGAACCAAGGCGGTAATATTGATTGAACTGGGTTTGTGACGCATTTGAAGGCAATCGACTTTCCCACTACGAGAAACTCAGGGCTCGTAGGAAGAATTACAGACAGAGCGTAAAATTGGCTGGTGAACAAAACACATGCAGAGAAACCAAAATTTATAATGGGGCGGGTGAGAGATGGAATCGTGCCAGGGGATACTGAATCTATAGTGAATGGAGGTTTCAAAGTAAGACGAATATTTTCGTAGCATATCGGCACGACAGGTACACTTTGGGGTGTGTAAAGTACAATTTATAAGAGATGTAGAGTATACATGATATGAGCGTCGTTATTTTTCATTCTTTCTGACTTCATAATGAGCTGATGATGTCACTTTGTCTGCCGACGTGATTTTTATTTAACAACTTACCTTGACCTTTGGCAAGTAAAACCTTCTCTTCTGACAGGACCCAATCTTTGGGAAAATACCTTTACCACTTACACATGTTTTGGTTCTGACATCCCTTCTCGACTCCAAGGGACAACCGACCACTTGCTGACTTCGACCCATTCTTCGTTCGGTACCTGATCTCACACGCTTTGACACACAGACCATGACTCGACTAAGACTGAATCTAACTGAAAAATGATGGCGCTAACAGATGTCTCCAATGGGGATGCTATCCTCCCAGTGAGGTGGCAAAGAACAATAGACCAGGTGCCTAACCATTGGGACTTATTCGACTTCCAGAATCAGAAACAACGGAAAATAAAAAAACAACCTAGACCTTCTTGACATAGTTTCAACCAGACTCAACATAAGCTTAGGGCCTTCACTCCAAGCTTCAATTTTCTACTGACATACCAACTCGAAATGCCTTCTTTGAAAAAAAAAATGAAACAGCTATTTACAATGACATAAAAAATGAAACAGACCTTACTGAACCAAATAGTGTTTGAGGAACCTTCCATTCACAAGCCCTCCACCAGTGGACTCCCCGTTAATCTCTTCTAACAGATATGCGTTTTTCCCATGGTATGCATCGATTCTGAAAGGACCCATCCAAAGATGATCGAATTTCCCATGATTTCCCTTGTCTTCGTTCCTCACATCCCACTTTAGCACCATATCCTCCACCTGGAAATCCTCTTGTTTAGAGTGCTTGTCAGAAGTTTTCTTCATCCTCTCTTGGTGAAGTTGTGATTGGTTGTAAACCTTCTCCCTCATCTGCTGCACATGAATCAACTGATTTATCCTTCTCTGAGTGTCATCCGTCTCATCCTTTTACTCTTGCAACAACTTTCTGACAGGCAATCCCAGTGAGGTGGGGAAAACTGCATCTACACCATATATGATTTGGAATGGCGACGTCGAGATGAAATTTTTGGTGGTGACTCTGTCAGCCCATAGCGCGTAAATGAGTTTCTTATGCCATGCCTTCTTGTTGTCTTGTAGGAGCCTTTTGATAATCTTGGTTAAGATTTTGTTGGATGATTCCACCAACCCGTTACCTTATGGGTAGTAAGCCATAGAATGTCCAAGGGTTATATTGCAATCGTCTCAAAAATTTTCCATTTTCTTGGACTTAAATGTAGCTGCATTATCCATGATGATATTGATAGGGCACCCAAACCTAGACAGGATATTGGTGTCCATAAAATGAATGATGACCGCATTGGTAGCCTGCTTCGATCCATTTTGTGAAATAATCCGTAGCCGTAAGTATCTAGCTGTGGTGCGCCGAGGATGGTAGATGAATCTCTCCTATAAAGTCCAGGTCCCATTGCATGAATGACGCTTTGATCGAGATCAGTTTCAACGACAGGGGCTGAAGCTTTCCCCTTCCATCGAAGATCTGGCACTTGTGGCATCTGGAAACTTCTCTGTATACATCTGCGAAGATGTTGGGCCAATAGTAACCTGCCCTTAAAATTTTATGTGTGATGGTTTTCCAGTAGTGATGTCCTCTGCAGTCTTCTTTGTGGAATTCTCTGATAGCTCGCCCTATGTCATCTTCTAGTAAGAAACTTAGCAATATCCCTCCTGGATCTTTTCCAATACAAAGTGTTATCTAAGATGCAAAACTTAGTAGCCTTAAACTTTAAAAACCTGGCCTTGGTCTTACTTAACCCTGGAGGAGCTTGCAGATTCTTCAATACATAAATGATGTTTGTATACCAAGATGAATTGATGAATTTATGAGACACCTGCATGGTTGTTTCTTCCTAAGGATTCTATGACATATCAACAATGAAGTTGATTCTAGAAATGTCACAGTTCGACTGCACCATCAGTTTTGCGAGGCCCTGACCTCAGTGGGGAATCTCTCAGCGTCCTGCTGAAGTAGGATATAGGCTTTTCAAAATTTTGATCGTCCTTCTTGTTGGAAAATGTTTAACAGGCAGCATATGCTTGTCATTGATGGCAAGTGAAACAGTGATGATGGCTTGAGTATAGCAGCGATGATCAACAAGCAAATAGAAGATAAGTCCAGGAAGATCGAATGATTGAAGGCAATGCAACATTGACAAAATGATTGAAGGCCCGAGAAGCATTTCTGATTGTTGGATCTCATTCAAAATTCCTGAAAGAACGAGGGCCGTTAGATCATAATATAGACAAGAAGAGTGCTGAATAGGAGGACAGATCTCAGACGTTAGATCTGAGCGCAGGGTCCGACCACCGTTGGATCGAGGAGAACCTACACGATATTTAAAGTGCAAGGAGTAGAGGGCTCACAAAATCCCGAAAGAAGGAGGACCATCCATCTCAGGGGGTTATGTGGACCGTTGATCCGACTCCCTATCGAAGTTTCGGGGATTGAGAGTTGAAGATGACAAGTAATATCATCCACAGAAATCCTGATTTCACGATATGCAAAATCGTGACGTAATCTAAGCCGTCAAATCAAGATCACATCTGGACTGTCAATCCGACTCACTTCAGCAAACCACGACAGCTAGGAACACGTGGCACAACCAGGTAATGAAAAGTGTCAGACTGATTCAACATTCCAATCACATGTAAGTCACGAATCAGGGTAACACCTGGCAGTTATTTAACACATGTGACGTCAACAGACTTACACCATGTCAGAGTTTCGAGGATCGTGTGTTGGAGATGTAAAAGAACATTCACCACAGGAATGCCGAAATCGTGATATGCTAAATCAAAATTTAATCGTGGACCATTGGATCAAGAGGATGCATGGCGAAAGATCAGAGCACCATAAAGCTCCATCTCAGAGTTTCACCTATCGCAACTTGGAGTGACGAGCACCTCCATCTAAGGATCAGCGAGATGCAAGATCACGAAAAGATCCTGTCCGTCAATACACCAAAAGATGTGGACCATTGATCTAATCTCCTTTTCGAAGTTTTTCCTATCGCGACTTGGTGTGACAAGAACCTCTATCGAAGGAATCACGATATGCGAATAAACGATGAGATCTAGACCGTAGAATCATTGAGATCGTGGACCGTTGATCTCAGCTCCATCTCGGAGTTTCGCGGATCGAAACTTGGAGAGTCGAGATGATTCATCTCCAGATTCACGAAATGCGAAATCGTGAAAGCGCTTTATGCATAAGCGCTTGGTCATAGCCATGGTCATATAGAGGAAGGAGCTAGCACATAAAATATCTGTATCGGAGCTTCGAAGATTGTGACATGAAGTGTCGAGACACTTGGCCACAAGAATGCCGAAATGCCGAAACCCGATTTAAAGGCAAGATTAATAAAGTGCATCCAACAGTGCAGATAAACCTGAAAGAGATTGGAGGGATACTGTTGCACGACACAGTGAAACTGCTAGAAACCATTGATGGGTTCTACCAGAGGATGAGAAGAGACTTCGGTGTGATTTCCAGAGAAGCTGAAGAGTCACATGGAATATGCCAGTGGAATGAAGATGATTCGTGGAGGAAATCGACAGCTGGATAAGGGTTTGAGCTCATAACTAAAACAGAAAGGATGAGCTTGACTGTAACAGAGAAGACAAAGAGTCTTAACTGCCAGAGAAAAAGGAATCTTGGCTTAACACCTAGTGATGATAGACACAGAGGTTGAACGGCCAGAGAAGTTGAAGAGTCGCAATGATGATCACGCAGAGCACTTGAGATGTGGAGGAGATTGGCGTGGTATGAGAATGCAGAGGAATAGAGAATATTGCATGCACAAGATGCATAGAAGCCATATATAACACGATATAGAGAAGAGAAGCAGTTGCTATTGCTGTTGGAGTTTGTTGTGTTTGTTGTTGGTGAAGGTGATTCATGTGTGAAGAAGGAGGAGAGTGCAGTAGCTGAATTGAATAGAAGAGGAACTGTGGAGTGAATGGACATGGTGCACAGAGCATAAAAAGTAGAAGAACAGACAGTGCAAGTCATGTGTGCAGAAAGGCAATGAGGCAGACAGAGCAACGAAATGCAACAAAATAGTGATGAGTTTGGTAAGCCATTGTTGAACATCATATCACTGTAATAAGTTTCAGTAGCAAAGATTTATATTTCAGGGTGGAAGGGAGGTTCTAGGGAGGACTGTTGTCCTCATAGGTTCAAGTGGGTGCTTGAATAAAGGGAGTTGTAGCTTCCATCTGGTTGCATCCAGAGAAACCAGGGTGGTGCAAGGGAGAACTCTTGTTCTCTGTTATACAGGTTGGTGTCTGTATGATTGGAAGTTGGTGCTTCCATCCAGTTGGTGCTGGAAACACTCAGGGAGTTGGTGCTAGAGAAACCAGGGAATTGGTGCTTCCTTCTAGTTGTTGCTAGAGAAACCAGGGAGTTGGTGCTTCCTTCTAGTGGGTGCTAGAGAAAACAAAGAGTTGGTGCTCTCAACAAGTAGCAGCTTGCAAAACAGAGGTTGTATCCTCATTATGAGTTGGTGCTCATATGTATGATAATGTAAAGAATGTAACTATTACTTATCATATAAAGAAAAAGAGGTTTTTACCCTTTATGGGTTTCCTCGGGAAATATCTGTCTCTGTGTATCACATGTGTGTGACTGATGCTAAATATGATATTTCTTACTTCCCTGCACTATTTTGATTGTCCCTTAGTGTTTCTGCAAAGAGTTTAAAAGAAGCATAATTGTTTTAGCACAGTAACAACTGATTCACCCCCCCCTCTCAGTTGTCCAACAATTGGTATCAGAGCCGGTCCCTTTTATCTAAGGGTAGATCCTAGAGCTTAAACATGTCAAGCCATGAAGGAAATTCAACCAATAAGGCCCCTCTGTTCAATGGAACAAACTTTTCCTTCTGGAAAGTTAGAATAAGGAACCTACATAATGGCTTTAGGTGCAGATGTCTGGGATGTGGTAGATACTGGTTATGTAAAGCCAGTTGTGCTAGCTAATAAGGATGACAAACTAGAATTTAGCTTCAATGCTAAG
>JASDQU010685913.1:49748-61698 GCA_032191745.1 Picea mariana | reverse complement strand
TGGGCCTAAACCCTTACAAGCAACCTACAAAACACAAGTAGGTCCAGACAAGTCAAGCGCTCCCTAAATAAGAGACACATGTAAAGCTCCAGGGTGATGTTGTAAATAAGTAAGGCTCCAAGGCAAGGGCAAGGTCCAACTCTCCTCCAAGTGCTCCAAAGCTCCAACAAACCTCCTAGGCCATGTGCATCCTACAAGTCCAACCACTTACATGTCCACTCCCTTGACCCAAGCTAGCATCAGTCAAGTACAAGCCTCCATGAAAGCAATCCAAGCAAGCCCATGCCATCTAGGGCTCAATGCCCTCCTTTAGAGTGGCAAGTGCTCCTCCTAAAAAGCAAGTTGTCCTCTCAAGCAAGCAACCAACCTCCATGTGGCCATCATGAAGAATGTCACCAAGTTGTCTCGAGGTCTCCAATGCTCCAAGGAATAATGCCACATAGGCATTCATACAAGGTCTAGCAATATAAGAGCATGCCACCTCCACATGTACATGTCCATCACAGACTAACCGAGGGATCATCATACACCATGCACCCACATCACATGAAGCACCCTGAAACATGGTGTAAACATTTTGGAGTAACCTTGAGCTAACAGTTTAGTGGGTAGTATTTTCTACCTTAATCATACTCGACTAAATATTGCCTTTGCTATCAATTTGTGTTGTGTTCCCGATATTTGCAAGCACCTCATGAGAGTCATTGGCATGTGGTAAGCATATCTTGCATTATTTTAAGGGCACCACTCATTCATATGAGTATCTACTATGTAGCAAGAGCCCTTATTCATTTTCAAAGATTCTCTAATGCACATTGGGTTGGCGATCTTTATAAGCGACGTTCCACCTCTTGTTACTTTTTAACTCTTGGCTCTAAAGAAGTTTCCTGGTGTTCTAAAAAGCAACAAACTAAGGTTCTATCTTCTACATAAACTATATATGCCAACACTCTCGCTAGGAAGCATCTTATCTAGATAAGGATGATTCTTGATTAATTGGGTCTTCCTCAAAAAGGCCCAACCCCTCTATATTGTGACAATCCAATTACCAACACACTTATTCGTAATCCTATGGATCATCAAAAATCCAAACATGTCTATCTTTGGATGCACTATATCCACCATCTCCATGCTTTGAGATGTATTGTGCATGTCTTTGTTCCTTTAGCCAATTATCTTGTAGATATATTCACCAAAATCTTGCTAAGGCCCACCTTCACAAGTTTCCAGCATCGTATTGGTGTGGGAGACTTTCCATTTAGGAGGGATGTTGTGTTATAATGGAATCTCTCTCTTGCCCCTGTTCATCTAAAGGGGGTTGTAGGAACTATTGGTATAATCTGTACATATGGCCACGACTCGGGTATCATTATGTAAATCTAATCATGGCTAAGGCCATATTCTTTATTATTTTATTATAATACTAGGAGTAGTTAAAACCAACCTAGTCAAACATGATATGGAGGCTCATAACCCTCTTGGGGTGTGTGCCTTTGTTGTGTGGGCCCATAAACTCATCTTGGGAGGAAACCTCATCTTTGGTTCTGGACAATTCATATCACCCCAAAAAATTTCAATTATGTACAAGTTGATTTAGGATGAATAAGGATGGTTGCAACTCTACTTTGCAACTCGTGCTGTGACTCCTTGTTACAAATGGAAGTGTTGCAACTCCACGCTACAATATTCTATATTGGAACTCTGCGCTACAAGATTTATGTTGCAACTCCATGATACATGATTTATGCTGCAAATCCACACTACATAATACTATGTTGCAAATCCACACAAAAGGAATTATGCTAGAATTTTTATGTTGTTACTCAGTGTTTCGATTCCAAGTTCAGTCCACGCAGCTCATGAAGATTAAGTGCCAAGTGGAAATTTCTTGTGAAAGAGGAGGGAGGGAATTGTGAATTGGGAAACAGTTGGATAGTGAACCACCTTGATTGTTCATCTTCTCAATGGATAGAAACGAATCAACAAAGGAGACATTGGGAATAAAATGAGAGGGGAAAAGGCGTTGACAGGTTGATCATCTAGTGAAGAATTGAATTGAGATTCACTGGGGGATGATTGAAGTGGTTTAGATCACCACATAGAGACGAGATCAAGAAAAAGGCTGTGTAATACACACAAGAATAGTGCAGTGAACCAATTCTATCCTAACGATGACAAACATATTTATTGAATACATTGTAATTATAGGATATTTTTCAGTAAATGATAAAGGAAAGGATTCATAGTTTGTTTTTGTTCTTGTGATTATAATCAATTTCTTCTATTTCAATCTTAACAAAAGTAATTGAAATATATATTAAATGTCCAAACATGAGCTCCAATGTGAATTCTGAAGGCAGAGAATAGTCCTGTAGGTGTTAGACTTGCTGTAGGGTTTTGTAGTCGTGTCACAAAACTCAGGTTCCTACTCCAACAAAAATTCCAATCCACTAGTTCTCTTCCCCTTCAACCTACACAACCTAAGGAATGAGAAACCCCTTCTCTTCCACGTAGTCCCTTGGGCCTTTCCACTTCCCTCTAGGGCTCTAGTGCGCTCAATTGGATAGTAAAATCACAACTGGGGACTCCAAGAATTCTCATCTACTCTAGGAGTGCTCACAACAACCTTCTCAAGGCTCTTGAGCCATTTCCTCAATAGGAAAATTGCACCACATGAACACAAGACACAATATCAGCATAAATGCAACCCAAAAATGAATTTCCTCAAGCACAACATGGCTGGTGCTCTTCTTAACACTCAACTCCCCTCTTGCTGCCTCAAAAACCACATACAAAAAATCTTCTTCTTTTCCATTTGAATTTCCTTCTTCTCCATTTCTTGCTTGACTTTCACTCTTCCCCAAAAGGATTTCTTGAATTTCACTCTTTCCCCATGCTTGCTTGTACTCAACCCATGCTCTAAATAACTCTATCATGTGATCTAACACACCAACCCTCTTACATGTATTCAATAATTAGGGATAAACAAGTCAAAGAACGATTAGATGGTAATGATACATTAAATTATGAAAATGACACGAGTTTCCATTGGATCCCCCCTTAAGCCCCCTCTCTTGTGGAATCATAGCCCCCCCAATCATTAACGCCCCTCTTGTATCACAACTAGCGATTATTATCTTTAATAATTATTTCAATGTACATAATACATGGTTCAACTGTCATCCATATTAATCATTAGGAGTTCTTCACCCCAAACATATCGACTCACCAACCTAAACCACATTTATACAATTACATTATAATTCACGAGGATTAATACTGGGGATTTTACATGATCATTCTATTCATTAATTGTAATAACAACTATGAGATGTTATATAATCTCCATAGAAATATTAGGAATTATATGGAGATCATTCCACGTAAGAAGGATGTAGGCAATTAATAAGGGGACAAGAAGGATGGGGGTAAGAAAGAAGGGTTTGTTTCCTTCACACAATTAGAAAAGTTTTGTGGCCTTTATTGTTAAAAATCCACCTATCTTTAGCAATTGAGATATCCCAAACAATTCTAGATTGAAAGCTCTACTTGGAACTAAAAATGCAACTAATATCTCAAAAAAACCAAGGCACACTTATTTCAAGCCATCGAGTATTGCAATGAAATAAAAAAGAAGAGAGCATACAACTCAAGGAAGGCCACATAATTTTAGTAATAACATAGCACATGATAATCCTCCTCCATATTTAATGGATATAAACAACAAAATCAAGTTAGGGGAGTGAGCAATTGTAAAAATGTTAGGCATGCTCTTATTAATGGTAAGATGTTTTTTTATTGAAAATTATTTTTGTTTACTTTTATTAGACGTGCATCATGAAGGCATGGTAAAGAAAACAATAAACATAGTTCAATTATCTAGATGCACAAATTATAATATTAGATTTGTTATACTTGATCTCTTATTTTTAAGGATACTATAATTGTCAATATAGTCCCCCTCAAAATACATACAAGTGCATGAACACATTTAGGGGGTAATGTAATGAAGCTCTTCCCAAGCAAAGGTAGGAAGGAATTGTTGAACTTGTTGCATGAAGAATAGTAGAGCTTTCACCAAGAAGTATCATTAGTTTACTATTCTCAACAAAAATGGGTTGGTGCATCTTAAGAGAGAGTGAAAAAAGATAGCAACAAAATTAGCTATGTCTCCCCTATGAATTTACACCTAATATTCAATACAACCATGATTGGTTAGAATGGTTTATAAAAGAACAAAAGTACATTATTTTTTTCTTGTATGCTATCATTAATGTTGAATGTTTTTTTTCTAGTTTACATTGCTCGCAAAAAACCCCCAAGTACTTCCCTTCATTTCAAGGATGGTACCCAAGGTAAACCTTAGAATCTTTAGGGAACAATACTGATCAACAATAGGGCTCAAATCCATTACAACATTACACTCATTTAGAGGTCAACATATCACATGCAAGAATTGAACCTGGGTGGGGAGGATAACAATCATTCTTCCCAACCACTTGAGTAAACCCAATTGACAATTATTGTTGAATGTTGTTATCTCAATTATTTACTAGATTCATATTTGTAGATCATCTAGGAATTATATGGAGATCATCCCACATAAAAAGGATGGAGACAATTAGGAAGGGGATACGAAGGATCAAGGGAATATATAAAGGGGGAGAAGAAGGAAGGTGGTGGTGGGTGGAATAAGAAGGATGGTGATGGGGAGAAGAAGGATGTTCGAGAAAATACAAAGGGACAAGGAGATGATGATAATAAGGGTAGTGATGAATCCAAAGGTGATGGTGAAGATAAGAAGGGTGAATCAATACTACATATGGTGTTTAAATCCGATGGGGAGTTCCAATGGTATGGATAAAATCAATCATACCACTAGACATTACTAACTAACTATCACAATTTTTTTATTTTTTTATCTTGGTTCCCTGATGTCGATTGATATTGATACAGAGTGCCAATCATCATCGGAGTTATGAATCATAGTTGACGGTTACCACAAGGGCCATGTGGCGCCCCATCATCAAACATAGATCACAAATGAATGTTTCTGAAACCACGAGCTATAACAACTCACTCGAGGACATGTAAAGCTAATTATGATCAAATTATATAATCGCCGTATGGATTGAGGTTGTCCCCATGAGGATCATATAAATATAAAGGTTCTAAAAATGTTCTACATTTTTTCATTTTTGGTGGGAATCGAGTTATATAAAGGTTGTAATTAGAGTGATAGGAAAGTAGAGGCTTGTCAGATCAGAGACAATAGGAGGAATCTTTAGAGAGAACAAAGGTGTAGGATCTATATTTTACTTTGCCGACTAGTTTTGTAAGGGAGACTGTAAGTGTATGTTGTCTATATGCATGTAAATATCTTACTATTATGACAATTTTATGGAAGATCAATACCGTTTTGACTCGTAGTTTTCTTATATGTGATGCTTTTTGTGATCTTTAGTGTTTTTCTACAATCTTTAAGATATATTTAATGCATCTTTATAATAATGTCTGAATATACCTACATGAAAATCATAAGGTATGGGTAAGAGGTGGAAATTGAAGGGGGGTTAATTCTAAACTATGGAAGGGGAAGTAGGGCACAAATAAGAGGCAATAAGTCCATTTATTTTGCTCAAAAACAAATCTACGAATAAAGTTATGTTTGGTAAATAGTTGACAATGGAAGGGTTTGTTAGAGTGGACAATGCTCATATTAAGGGTTCCTTACGATCTATCTAACCTTTAATTCTCGGGGCTCAATCATCCCCTTCAAAAAACTATTGAGATTCAACAAGAAGATCCTAGTGAAAATTATGCACCTACACTAGGATGGAGCCTCGGGCTATTTTTAGGTGGAAGTCTATTTTTAGATGATGAGAAAATTCTATTTATAGATGATGTCTATTTATAGATGGTGAGAAAATTCTATTTATATATGTATGTCGACTATTATTATCCCTTAATAATAGTTGGACAATAAATATTAGTCTATTCTCAATGAGCACTTGGAAATAGTTAACTGAAGTGGAAAATCAATTAGCTATAGGAAATTCGAGTTCAAAGGTTGACTAGTGGGACATGCAAGTCGAATTAGTTGGAACTGAGTGATTAGAAGTTGCAACAGAGTTGGATGTGTAGTTATGTGAGTTGTGAAGTAGTTTAACTCAGTTAAATGAGTTAAGCTCAGTTGTACTAGTTGTAAATGAACTTACACTAGTGAGAGATCAATGACTTAATTATTAATTAATTCACAATCAGTGATCTCACATGCAACTGAAGATTTACCACTATTAACTACATGCATGTCAGATCCAATGGAGACCCAGTTGAGATAACAGGTGAAAGGGACAGTTTGACTATCAATTGTGACATTAGTGAGTGCACTCATGCAACCACACACACATTGGATGTGCCCATTAGGATTGCACAGCCTAGGCAAGAGGAATTCATTCATTGCAGAGATTTCCATTAGCAGGGATTGCACAGAGGAGGCAGGCTGTCTGGAAGCAGTAAATTGGCACATGAATTTGTCAATTTTTGTATGATAGTGTGAGACGATTGTATATTGTACTGAGAGCTCTTGGATTAGAGTTTTGTATAAGATTGTTTCATGATCCATGATATATACATAATATATGACAGTGGGGTTTTTAGCTTTATTCTTTCCTGGTAAAACATCTATGTTATGTGTGATTGATCTTTCTTCTTGATATTGCAATTGGCGATCGTGTTTTAAATTCAGTAAGAATATTTGTAGAAGCGATTCTGTATTTAACAGTGGCATATAATTGTTAGATCAGGAGAATCCATGCAATACATAATTTGTATTGAAATTTCTACAAAAACAAGCCTTGAAAAGGGTTATTGATCTGAATAAACCTGACATCCTCCTCCTATAAGAGACAATGTCAAATGGGGATACAATAGTTATCTATCTAAGCAGTTTGCTTGGCGGTTGGTTTAAATTCATTGATGATAGAGGAAAGTATGTGGTTATCATTAGGAAATTTATACATCTATCTATACTTTTTTTTTTTCAATTGGAAAATTAAAACCCTTTGATGTGGAAAAATACCAAAATTTGTTTTGTAGGACAAAGAGTGGGAATTTTTCCTTGGTGCAAATTGCATGCTAGGCTATATTAAAATTCACCCTCATGTATGAAAAATCATTCAAATTGAGTGGTTCAAATTGTAAATAAGTTTATAATCCATTTTACATAAGCCTGTATACTTAGTTTTTCATTTGCAGTCATAAAAGACTCCATCGTGCAAAAATATGCAACAAATGCCTAGTAAAACCCTAGAACTGCACAACTTGTTTGTAAAAAGTAAGTCAAGGTTTAATTATATTGTAGATTTGAGTTGTGAAAGTTGTTGGGGGTGTGGTTTATCATATTAGACCTGATCACATTGTTAATTTTTCAATTGAAATTTTAAAAATGGTTGCTGTGAAAAAGAGACAAAGTTTGCCTTGTAAATTGGAAGGTCAAAACTGTACTAAGTGACAAAATTAAAATGCACGCCCAAGATTCTCTGTAGCACCTAAAATTGTTTTATAAGTTGTACAATGGATATATCTATAATTTTCACTTACCTATGTCATCTAAAGCATAATTTTATAACATAAGAGGTTGATTTCAGGCACCTAGATTTCAAATTTCATGTAAATGTGAAGTCAAAACTGCCTTAGAGTAAAATGCATGCCCTTGTCTCAATTTTGACCCAAATTGAGTGGTTCAACTTCAAGAAGTTGTAATTTGTGAATTTACACCTTGACATAGCAGTATATTGGCAGTTCTAGACAAAAAACTACCCGATGTGCATAAAGGATAAAAATTCCCTTGTAAAACCGAAGGGCCAATTTGTTAAAGTTGGCTATAGGAAAGTGCATGCCCAAAGTTGGATAATCCTCCATAATTTAATATTTAAGTTGTAAATTGATTATTAAAATAGTTTTAACATGTTTGTACAATTACGAGTGCATTTGGACTTCAACAAGGATGAGTTCTATTCACAAATATTCATGACATTTTGATGAATCAAACAATGGTAAGTTATGAGAGAAATCAAGGTCAATGAGTTCTAACCAACCAATTATACATACAAAATGGAATAAATCTTAACCCTAATTTTTGCAATAGAATAAAGAGGTCAATATTACAAGAAATATTACAAGTTACAGGGTTGTAGAAAAGTAGTACATATTTATATACCTATGTTTGTCTAATTTGAAACTTAAAACCCTTTGCCCTGAAAAAATACCAAAATTTGTCTTCTAGGACAAAGAGGGAAAATTTTGCGTTGTTGTAAATTTTTCCTTGGTGCAAAATGCATGCCGAGCTACACTAAAATGCACACCCAGGACTCAAAACTCATTCAATTTGAGTTGTTCAAATTATAATGATTTTTTAAGTCATTTTTCATAAGATTGTATACTTATTTTTACATTTTTAGTCATAAAAGAAGCTGATGTGCAATAATAAGCAAGAAATGCCTAGTAAAATCCTAGAAATTCCCAACATGTTTGTAAAACGTAAGAAAAGGTTTTTATTATACCTTAGATTTGAGTTGTGAAAGTTTTTGGGGTTGTGGTTTATCATATTATACCTATTCATGTTGTTAAGTTTGCAATTGCAAGTTTAAAAATGGTTGCCGTGTAGAAGAGGCAAAGTTTGCCTTGTAATTTGGAAGGTTGCAACCGTATTAGGTGACCAAATTAAAATGCATGTACAAGCTTCTCTGTAGCTCCAAATATTGTTTTATAAGTTTTAAAATGGAGTTCCATATATGGAAAATTTACCCATGTAATATGAAGTGCAATTTAGGAACATTACAGGTTGCTTTGATGCACCTAGATTTGGGATTACATGCAAATCTGAAGTGAAAACGACATTAGAGTAAAATGCACGCTCTAGTCTCAATGTTGAACCAAATTGAGTGTTTCAACTTGAATAAGGTATAATTTGTGATTATACACCTGCAAATTGCCTTATGGTGGAAGTTTCATACAAACACCTACCTGATGTGCATAAAGGCTAACAATTGCCTTGTAACACAGAAGGGCGAATTTGTTAAAGTTGACTATAGGAAGGTGCACGCCCAAAGGTGGATAAGCCTCCATAATTTAATTTCTATGTTGTAACTTGATTATTACAATAGTTTTAACATATTTGTACAATTAGGAGTGCATTTTCACTCTAAAAAGTATGATTTCTATGAACAAATATTCATGACCTTTTCATGAAATATAGAATGAATATGTCAATATTATATGAAATATTACAAGCTACATGGTTGTACCAAAGTTGTAGAAAAGCTACAATGGTGAATTTTGTATGATGAGATGATGTATATATAGGACAATGATTAATTCATTCCTTTATATGAGATAAGTATTTCTTAAGAAGAAAATGCACACTCAAAAATGGAAATTATGAGTTTTATGCTTTAAAACAGGGCATGCTATAAATTGCACGTCCTTGAGTAAAAAATGCAATCCTTGTGTTAGGATTTGCATGATAACTTTTTGAAAGAATAATTTTAGGGAAAATTCATATCGTTAGATGAATTATGCACATTATGCACACTCTCCTTATGAAATTTCATGAAAAAGGGGGCATCGAGGAAAATGCATGCCCTGTTAGAGATAAAGGCATGTTGTACATATGTTGTTTTGTCCCGAGATGGTGTAGGGTGAAATATATATTTTGGTTTGGGGTTAAATGAATTAATTAATATGTATTGTTACATGTGCAACTATGAAACGATTTATAGTGATAAATGACAGATTAATAATTACACAAGTGAAATACTATGGTTGTAGATTGTTGTAGATGAAGTTTGAACATACCCTGGAGTGAAGACTGCAATCCTTGTGTTAGGATTTGCATTATATCTTCCTTAAATCACAATGTTATGGAAAATTCATATCTTTAGATGAATTATGCACATTATGCACACTGTCCTTATGGAGTTTCATGAAAATAGGGCATTGAGGAAAATACACGCCCTGTTATGGAAAAATGCAGGCTGTATATATGTTGTTGATCCCCATAATTTGTAGGGTGAAATATACATTTTGGTTTGGGGTTACATGCATGAAATAATATATATTGTTACATATATGACTATGAAATTCTTTAAAGTGATAGATGATAGATTAGTAATTTTTGAAGTGAAATATTGTGGTTGTGGATTGTTCTTGTATATGAACATACTTAATAGGGTATTTTTGCAAGATTGTTTTCATATTAGGGCTTAAGAGTATGTATGCATATAAATATGCAATATTTGGAAGTTCTATATATATAGTCTTTGTTATCGCACAATCTATACTTGCCCAAAGCCTAAAGGCAAGTAGGCCTAGATTGACGTAACACAAAGGAAGTCCTATCACTGTCACCCCAATAGGATAACTCTTTATATTTAGGAGGAGAAGAAACTCACTCCAAGGGAGACGTCCCAAGACCTAGTTGGTTGATGAAGGGAGATAAGACAAAGTTAAATCCACCCCTCTCTAGGTCACTCCAAAGGAAGAAGTCACTTGGTATTGTTTAAGGTTAAGGAGAAATTCAAGGTGAATGATAGCTTCCCTTTACCTATGAAACAAAAAACTTTAGTAGAAATCAATGATATCAATGTTTCAATTCAGTCACTTCAAAAATAGAGATATGTGCTACTAAATACAAGCAAACATAAAATTATAGCAGCAACAATGTATCCAGAAATTGCAAGTTATGATGACAAGAATGACATAAAGACTTTGCAATTTGATAGTATTTTGTCACTCACAATTTCAAGATTAAAAGAAAGTAAATAAATGAATTAAATGGTTGTCCAAACACTTATAACAACAATAATTGATGATGATGACAACAATAGAAACCACTTCAGAATAGTATTATAATAAAGAAATAAGAGAACTACTTCAACATCCAATGATTATAGTTTGCTTAATACAAATGTTTAGTTGTTTTATGGATAGTTTGAGGGGTGTTAAGGGGCTGAAAGGATGGCTGTAACAGTAGTTATAGCAGAAACAACAACCTCAAACAACTTCATAAATTTGCACCTAGAACACTAGAAAAAGGAGGACTAAAACCTTAGGATGATAGCACCTAGGCAAATGCAAATTTATAGGTTAGTTTTAGGGGTCAGTATGCTGATTAAGGCTGCTAAAGAGGGCTGTAACAACAATTATAGCAATGGTAATATGGATTTTAGTGTTAGTGAAATTTTCAAGAAGATGTGTTAAAGGTTTGTTTGGTCTCATTCATCCACAAGAGTGGAAAAAATTAGTGCCTTTTAGGGCTTATGGAGTCAATAATAGTAACAATATTAATTGGGAAATATAATAATGATAATTCTTAGCTAAGAGAAGAAGTAAATTCAAGAGGTGTTGGCACTTAAAGGCATCAAGAATTTTCCCCTTTTAAGGGAGGTTTTTCTAGAGAGTAGGCACTTCTAGGCCCTAGTGTACCTTCCTTCCTTAGCTTCTTTTGAAAGAAAATTTAGTTGGTGACAAGAATGAGATTACTAGAGAGATACAACTTTAGGGCTCTAATAATCACTCTCAATAAAATGTACAATTGGCAAGATCAAGCTAGTAGAATAGTTATAGAGAGAAAGAATCATTTGTTGTCTCTCCCCTAGGGTTTAAATAAACAATTTCATAATCTTAGACATGAAGCAAATAATTTTTACCACAAACATTCATAGCATGAATACAAATGCAGATTTTCCACTTACTTCACCAAGAATAATCAAGTCAAACCCTAGTTGAAGACCATTCCACCACGAAAAATTCCAAAATACACCACCATAAAGCTCTCCCAAGAAATGTGCACTAGTTATTTCAATGAATAACCCTTAAAGACAACAAAAAATTCAGACCACCACTTATGTGATGATTTATGATGAAAATGAATGTCACTTTATGTCTA
>JASDQU010685913.1:13752-24815 GCA_032191745.1 Picea mariana | reverse complement strand
CAACTTCCTGAATAGATTTATATGATAATATGTGGGCATGAATTTAGCCTTCATCTTGGCCACCATTCTGTCCCAATTATTTATCTTTTGTTTGACTTTGCTTGTCCTCTTAGCCTGCAATTCATCCCACCATAATGATGCATGTCCTTTCAACCTGGTGACAACATGTCTCACCTTCTTCTCCTCATCAACATCTTCATTGTCAAATTATTTGTCCATGGATCTTATCTAATCCAACAATTCTTTAGCATCCAGGTTTCCTTCATACATTGGGATGTCTATCTTTTCTCTAGCTCCCAATTTAACAACTGCTCTCAGCAAGTGTTCCGCGACAACATTTTCTCCTACAACTTCTTCAACTTTGTTTTCTTCACTTTCTGCCTCATGGACTTCTCCAACGTCAGGTGCTCTCCTCTACGCTGCTTCCATCACCTCTAATCTTGCACGAAGCTATCTCATTTCTCTTTCTACAACGCAATTGGCTATAGGTGGCTCCACATGTATCCTTGGTGGCACTGTGTTGATTGTTTCTCACACACAGAGAACAAATTCGAGCTCTTTTTCACTACCTGAAAGTAATTTCAGGCTCTGATACCACTTGATGGTATCGGACTATCTCATTTGTCTCCTCTCTCCTTCGCCTGTTGTCTACAAGAAAAAATTCAGCTCTGATACCACTTGATGCAGACCCCCCTACTCCTTCAGGGCTACGTGACCTCTCGATCAAGGATCTTAATCTCTTGAGTTGAATTATCTCTTTCGGGCCTTCAGTAGCCCCTGAAACGAATTACACAGGTCCCTCTTTGAATGTGACCTGAGGCTTAACTTTGAAGGGTGCATTGGGCTTTGGCTTCAATTTTTTTTCTAACACCTGTAACACTCTTCTTTGAACCCCGAACCGCGAACTCGCCAGGGAAGATCTACGGTTCTCATTTCTCCCATGACTAATGATAGTGATCCATTCGAACTTGAGACTTCAGGACTTTTCTATCCCTATTACCTCTTAACACAACTTCTACGAGTTGTCAAACACTAAGCAACTCGATCAACACCTAGATTTTATCTTCGGGTTTTGACAATTTACTTATAGCACCTTTTTTCTACAATATCCTTGGATTGTTGAAAAGCACCTTCACTGAGTCTCATATCGACAGTCCATAGACTTCGATCGAACGAATGATTTAGATCAATACTTTCAGCTTTAAATATTTCTCTTGTTTGTCTACACGACACAACTCCTTGTATCTTCCAATGTCGAAACCTGAACAAGTTCTCCTCCCGGATAGATTCTCCTCCAAAATGAATGATGGTTCACTCTTCGGGTTTCGACAACTTTGATGTTGTTCTACCCCTTCCTTCTGGATAGTTTCTTCTCCGAAAAAAGCGATACACTAACACATATCCTCCTTTGGATCTACGGCCACAATATTCCCCACTAGATTGGCTTTCGACGATTTTCACCCTTCTACGCTCCAAATCCTCCAATTCACGAACTTCCAAAGGAACTCACAGCTAACCACCATGAAACTTCTCCCAGATTTGATGGTCTGGAATGATTTTGCTTCCTCCCGAAGGGATCTCAAGCATTAACTCGTTAAACCTTCAGGGCTTCATTCCCTTTGAATATTTCTTTCCACTATCTCTCTTGAGCTTTATCTCTCAAACCCTCTGACTCCTTAGAGGGTTTTACTTTGACACGTAGTCTAACTTCGAATCTGTGCACTCCTTGCAACAGATTCTTATGCAAGACTTATCTTCTTGCGGGCAACTGTGCACACCTTGTAGCGGTCCCTTTGCACTCCTTGCAAATGGAAGTTTCTCGCTATCTCTTCCAAGATTCTGAGTCGAAATAGACTCCGTCAACGCACTCCTTGCGGATGATATGCACACCTTGCATGAACTCAACGAATATAAATGATTTGAAACTTACCCCGATACTTCACCACATCACACATTCAACAACATAACTCATTCATTTATGAAAACAAAAAATAACAGAGAACTGTAAACAATAGTAACACTATGCATTTGGATCAATTTTCCTCTGTTATATTCAATCAAAATGTAAATGTCTACAACTATGATAAACCAATAACTAAAAATTTAGAAACAACTAAATCACAATAATCTCTTTCTAATTTGCATCAATCTCATTCGAGCATACAACACCTCTATTTATTCCAGAGGGCTCTTAGGGTTCCCTCAGATTACCTCTTTTTCCAGACAAGAAAACTAACTACTACTTAAGTTCAGTTACATTAAAGTCTAGGAGTGAAACTCCCATATCACTCGTGATCATTCAACTCCCAAGTGTTTGATCTTCTTCAGTTTTCAATCAGTTCAAAAAGATTGACAGGAAACACCAACATTTAAGATTCCAAAATAATTCAAGAGGCGTGTTGTGGCATTGAGTTATCCCTCCACGTGTGCTTGTTGATGATGCTCATGCATCATACTTCCCTGGACAAAAATTCATGGAATCCTATCCATGAGCTCTTGCATCGAATTTCCATGCTTTTGGATATCAACTTCATTTTCCCAGCTAACATCTTCTATCAGGCGTCCCTTCCACTTGACCAAATATTCAAAATAGGTCTTCCTCCTAGTCTTCTTGCCAATCCTTTGATCAATGATTTTCTCCATCTGYRTTTTTTCTGCTACAAGCATATGCTTCTCCCATTGAATCTTCTCTTGATCTTCAGATCTCTTTGTGTCATCTTCCCTGTAAGGATACATGTCTGAAATGTTGAATATGGGTGATATTCCCACATCCTCTGGCAGCTCTATCTCATAAGCATTGTTACCAAWTTTTTTGAGSATCTTGCATGGTCCAATCTTYTTCATCTTCAACTTGTTATATGTTCCCCTTGGGAACATTTCTTTCTTGAGATGTGTCAGAACCTGATCTCCTATTCAAATTGAATCTCTCTGCGATGTTGATCAACTATGTGCTTGTACTCTTGGCTAGAGCTCCGCAACTGATCTCTGATCTGGCTATGGAGCTTCTACATTTCTGCAGGAAAATCTTCTGCTCCAACACTTCTGAACTCACTATGTTCTACGTTTCTCAACTCAGATACTCCTCTTGGCTACATTCCATATAGTATTTGGAATGGGCTCTTTCCAGTGCCCCTGTTTGGTGAGTCATTGTATGCAAATTTGGCTTGTGGCATAATTTGATCCCACTGACTATGATGCTCAGCAACAAGACTGCTCAATAATTTTCCCAAACTGTTGTTCACCACCTCAGTCTGTCCATCTGTTTGAGGGTGATAAGCAAAGTTGAAGGACAAATCTATCCCCAACTTCTTCCACAGTGTTCTCTAGAAATTACCAACGAATTTGGTGTCTCTATTTGAGACAATGATTTTGGGTAATCCATGAAGTCAAACAACTTCCTTGAAAAATAAATCTGCATCATGTGTTACGTCACTAGTCTTCTGGCATGGGAGAAAGTGTGCCATATTTGAAAATCTATCCACCAACAAAAATATGGAATCACATCCTCTTTGTGTTCTTGGTACTCCCAATATTAAATCCATGCTTATTACATCCCAAGGCCTCTCTGGTATTGGCAATGGTTGATACAATCCAATGTTCTATATTTTTCCTTTTGCATGTTGGTAGATTCTACATTTGTTTACAAATTTTATCAATTTTGTCCTCATACCTAGCCAATAATATGAACTTCTCAACTGTGCAAATGTCTTATCATGGTCGAAGTGTCCAACCAATCCTCCACTATGCTTTTCCTTCAAAAGGTTATCCCTCATTGAACATTTGTTTATGCACAACTGATGTCCCTTGAACAACAATTCCTCTTGAACCATATACTCTATCCACTGGCTTCTATCTCTTATCACATGGTTTGCACATGCTTTGTATGCTTCCTTGAAATATGGATAATCACTGTACATTTCCTTAAGGTGTTCAAACCCTAAGGTCTTCACTTGAAACTCATGTAGAATCAAACATCTCCTGCTTAATGCATCAATGAATTTGTTAGCATTTCCAGAAATATGTTTTATGACAAAAGTAAAAATATGCATAAACTCAATCCACTTTCCATGTCTTTGATTCATTTTTTCCGGTCTCGTTATGAATTGTAAATCCTGGTTATCGCTATACAAGAAAAATTCCCTCGGAACAAGGTAGTGCCTCCATTTATTCAAGGATTGAATTATGGCATAAACTCTTTATCATATGTGGAGTACTTTCTCTTAGTCTCATTCAACTTCTCACTGAAATATGTAATTGGTTTATTATCCTGCTCAAAACTGCTCCAATTGCAACTCCACTTGCATCACATCTCACTTGGAATGTCTTCCTGAAATTTGGAAAGACCAGAATTGGTCATTCTATTATCTTCTTCTTCAATATATTGAAGATCCTCTTGGCTTTTTCAATCATTTAAAATACTTGTGCCTCTTCTTCACTGTGCCCATCATTGGTGCACAAATTCCACTGAAATCTCTAATGAACTTCCTGTAGAAACTCACTAATCCATGGAATCTTCTTACTTCAAACATACTCCTTGGGGATGGCCATTCTTTGATTGCTTTCACCTTCTCTAGATCCATCTTCAATTCATTTGAAGAGATCAAAAAACCAAAGTAAATGAGTTATGTATTCATAAAAGAGGACTTCTTCAGATTTATCAATAGCTTCTCCTGTTGTAGTCTCCTTATCACTAATGTTAGATGTCTCAAATGCTCTTCTTCAGTTTTACTAAAGACCAGTATATCATCCAGATACACAATCACAAACTTACCAATTAAATCCTTCAATACTTCATTCATCAGTGTCATAAAAGTACTTGGGGCATTTGTTAAGCCAAATGCAATAACAAGCCACTCATACAACCCTTCATTTTTCTTAAAGGTTATTTTCCACTCATCACCTTCTCTCATCCTTATCTGGTGATACCCACTTTTTAAATCTATCTTAGAAAATAAAATTTCTCCACTTAAACAATCCATTAAGTCATCCATTCTTGGCAAAGGAAATCTATACATGATGGTGATCTTGTTTATGACTCTCAATTCTGTACACATTCTCCATCCTCCACCCTTCTTTGGAATCAACACAGTTAATATTGCGCATGGACTCAAGCTTTGTCTAACCAAACTCTTGTCTAATAAATCCTAGACTTGTTTCCTTACCTCCTCATTCTCTTGAGGTGTCAATCTGTATGCTACTTTATTCGGCAGACTTGCTCTTGGTATCAAATCAATATGATCGCTGATACTTTTGATGGGTGGCAATGAGTTAGGCAACTCCTTCACTACTATGTCAACAAAATTCTCCAACAGTTCTTGAACTTATTCATGAAAATAATCCATAGAAGTACTTGTAAGGACAACTATGGGTTTCCTCACCACAACAAATTGCATCTCCTGTTCCTTCTTGACTTCACTCAGGAGTTCCTTCCCACTCATGAGAAGTATGATTGTGCTGGCTTCCTCCTTTACTTTCTTCTCTTCTATTGGCAACAACATGTGTGTTCTACCATTCCTTTCCAAAGTGTAAGTATTTCTTCTCCCATCATGAATGACATTTTTCTCAAACTACCATGGTCTCCCCAACAAAACATGACACACATCCATGGGAATTACATCACACAAAATATCATCTCTATATCCACCTATTTTAAATTCAACAAGGCATTGTTTAGTTACCATTACCTGGTGTCCTTTCTGCAACCATGAGACTTTATATGGCTTCGGATGTGCAGTTGTCTCCAACTCCAATTTCTCCACAATATTTGTGGATACTAGATTGTCAGTGCTCCCACTGTTAATTATTACCTTGCATTCTCTGTCTTTAGTCTTGCAAGCTGTCCTGAATAAACTATTCCTCTGCACTGGTTTTTCAACTTCTGGTTCTGGCTTCAAGAGAACCTTTCTCAGCATCAGAGATATTCCATATTCTGCTCCTTTTGCCTCAACTTTCAGCTTCTGAGCTTTTGAAATGTGAGCTTCACCTCCTTCCTTATTTTTCTTGGGACATTCCCAAGACATGTGTCCTGTCTTTACACATGCATAACATCTTATCTCTCCTCCATTGCTTCTTCCTCTTCCTCTAGAAGAACTTCTTCCACCACGTTGTCTTCCTCGAGAAATTCCTCCTCTTTCTGAGTGACTATGTGGTTTCTCAGTCTTGTCTTTGGTTTTATGTGCCTTATCATGGGAAAATCCCTTGTCTTTGCTTGGGCTTCTGCCTTTGTTTTGTTGACTCTGTTTCCTGGCCAACTTCTCCTCTTCCTTCAGAGCAATCTGATAAGCGTCCTCTATTGTCCTCACTGACATCATGGTGATCTCATCCTGGATTTCATACCTCAGGCCATTTATATACCTGGTGACTTTTTACTCATCCTTCTCTCATTGTCCAGTCCTTATATTCATCTTGTAGAACTCGTCTGTGTACTCTTTCACTGTCACACCCTTTTGTCTCAGGTTCTGCAAGTTTCTGAACAGATTTATCTGATAATATGTGGGCATGAATTTAGCCTTCATCTTGGTCACCATTATGTCCCAGTTATTTATCTTTTGTTTTCCTTTGCTTCTCCTCTCAACCTGCAGTTCATCCCACCATAGTGATGCATGTCCTTTCAACCTGGTGACAACATGTCTCACCTTATTCTCCTCATCGACATCTTCATTGTTGAAGTATTTGTCCATGGATCTTATCCAATCCAACAATTCTTCAACATCCAAGTTTCTTTCATACATTGGGATGTCTATCTTTGCTCTAGCTCCCAATTTAACAATTGCTCTCAACAAGTGTTCCCCAACAACGCTTTCTCCTACAACTTCTTCAACTTCGATTTCTTCACTTTCTTCCTCACGGACGTCTCCAATGTCGGGTGCTCTCCTCTACGTTTCTTCCATCGCCTCTAATATTGCATGAAGCTCTCTCATTTCTCTTTATACAATGCGATTAGCTATAGGTGGCTCCACACTTATCCTTGGTGGCATTGTGATGATTGTTTCTCACACACAGAGAAGAACTTCGAGCTCTTTTTCACTACCTGAAAGTAATTTTAGGCTTTGATACCACTTGATGGTATCAGACTATCTCATTTGTCTCCTCTCTCCTTCACCTATTGTCTGCAAGCAAAAATTCATCTCTGATACCACTTGATGCAGACCCCCCTACTCTTCGTCGGGGTTGTGCTACCTCCCGGTCAAGGATCTTAATATCTTGAGCTGAATTATCTCTTTCGGACCTTCAGTAGCCCCTGGAATGAATTGCACAGGTCCCTCTTTTCATGTGACCTCAGGCTATGACCCGGGGCTTAACTTTGAAGGGTGCTTCGGGCTTTGGCTTCGACTATTTTTGTAACATCTGTAACACTCTTCTTCGAACCTTGAACTGCGAACTCGCTAGAAAAGATCTATGGTTCTCATTTCTCCCACAACCAACAGTAGTGATCCGTTCAGACTAGAGACTTCGAGACTTTTCTATCCCTCTTACCTCTTAACACAACTTCCGCGAGTTGTCGAACACTAAGCGGCTCGATCGACGCCCAGATTTTATCTTCGGGTTTTGACAATTTTCTTATAGCACCTTTTTTCTACAATCTCCTCGGATTTCTGAAAAGCACCTTCACTGAGTCTCAGATGGAAGGTCCACAGACTTTGATCAAACGAACGATCCAGATCAATACTTTCAGCTTCAACGATTTCTGTTGGTCATCTACACGACATAATTCCTTGTATCTTTCGACGTTGAAACGTCGAATAAGTTCTCCTCCCGGATAGATTCTCCTCTGAAACGAACGATGGTTCGCTGTTCGGGTTTTGACAACTTTGATGTTGCACTACCCCTTCCTTCCAGATAGTTTCTTCTCTTAAATGAGAGATACGATGACACGTATCCTCCTTTGGATCTACGACCACAATATTCTCTGCTAGATCGGCCTTCTATGATTTTCACCCTTCTACGCTCCAAATCCTCCAATTCACGAACTTCCAAAGAAACTCATGGCTAACCACCACACAACTTCTCCCAGATCTGATAGTCTGGAATGATTTTTCTTCCTCCTGAAGGGATCTCGAGTGTTAACTTGTTAAACCTTCAGGGCTTCATGCCCTTTGAAGATTTATTTCTGCTATCTCTCTTGAGATTTATCTCTCGAACCCTTTGACTCCTAAGAGGGTTTTACTTTGACACTTAGTCGAACTTCGGATATGTGCACTCCTTGCAGTAGATTCTTATGCAAGACTTAGCTTCTTGTGGGCGACTGTGCACACCTTGTAGCAGTCCCTTTGCACTCCTTGCAAATGGAAGTTTCACTCTATCTCTTCTGAGATTCTGAGTTGAAACAAACTCCGTCAACGCACTCCTTGCGGATGATATGCACACCTTGCATGAACTCAACAAAGAGAAATGATTTGAAACTTACCCTGATACTTCACCACATCACACATTCAACAACATAACTCATTCATTCATGAAAACATAAAATAACAGAGAACTGTAAATAGTAGCAACACCATGCATTTGGATCAATTTTCCTCTGTTATATTCATTCAAAATGTAAATGGCTATAACTATGATAAACCAATAACTAAAAATTCAACAACTAAATCACAACAATCTCCTACTAATTTGTAGCAGCCTCATTCTGGGATACAACACCTCTATTTATTCCAGAGCCTAGGGTTCCCTCCGACTACCTCTTTTTCTAGAAAAGAAAACTAACTACTACATAAGTTCTGTTACATTAAAGTCTAGGAGTGAAAATCCCAGATCACTCGTGATCATTCAACTCCCAAGCGTTTGATCTTCTTCAGTTTTCAATCAGTTCAAAAATATTGACAGAAAACGCTAGCGTTTAAGATTCCAAAATAATTCAAAAGGCATGTTGTGGCGCTGAGTTGTCCCTCCACGTGTGCTTGCTAACGATGCTCCTGTATCAAAAGATGAATGGAAGGTATTTTCTCAAACATAATATTAACACTTTAGGTATCCAAATATGTTATAATTATGGTAATAAATACTTGTCATACCAGCTAGCACTATTGCATGTGAATGAGGGTTTTCAAAACAAAATATGATCAAAGATATAAGGAGAACAAGGTTGTCAATTAACATGCTTGATGCATAATTTATAGACCCTGACATTGCTAATGTTGTGGAAGCAAGTAGTGGCAGTAGTGTTCGAGTCAAAGATAAAAGCTTCCACAAACAACTGGACATTGTTTATGCTTTAGTTGAGATTTAGCATTACCATTGTGTTAACATGCCATTCGAATGAATGACCAAGACAAACCCCATGGTCATCCAATGGATCTGTATGACTACCAGTGAACTTCACGTCTCAATCAAACATATGATTCACAATAGGGAAATGCCTTACAATGCAAAAATAACATTCATAGTAATATATCATATATATCCATCCTTTAGCATGAAATTGATGTATGGATGTTGTGGTTCTGCTATGTAACGGGTATGGTGTGCATTTTGAAGTGAACCTTTTTATTGGTACATCCAAGGAAATGATGTTTGACAAGACGAATGACAGTGGTAAAAAGTACAAGTCTCTACCTAGTCAATTCTTTCATTGATGAGTGTTATCATGGTGGAGTGTTGGGTCATAGGAGAAAGGGTGTTACAAGGCACTGGGTTATGTCAACAATAAGACAACTTAGATAGACAACTACCAAGAGTGTGAGGGAAGGTAGAGAAAGAACTTGTAGATATTTGAGTGACTGCTTAGAGATGATTGAAGGGCTATGATGGGAGGTGGCTCCTCATCAAGAAGAATGGTGTTTCAAGGTAGAGTATTGAGCTAGCAACATAGCAACCTAGGGTTGCCAACGACTATCATTAGTGAGAGGGATGCTAAAGAAATTAGCTACCAACAAATCAAAGTTGTTGCATAGAGATTAGTGAGGTGCATCTACAATCGAGTGCGATCGATATGTTGTCACGTGGGTAATGTTTAAATGATTATACATACATACATACATATAAGTCAATTGAGTTTAGCTCAAGTGGTTGGGGCAATGATTGTTATCCTCCCCACCTAGGTTCAACTTATGCAAGTGACATGTTGAGCTCATAGTAAGTATGTTGTTGTAATGACTTCAAGCCTTGTTGCCAACATTGTGCCTTGAAGATTCTAGGGTTTACCCTAGATACTATCCTCGAAATGATAAGAAAGTACTAGGAGATTTTCCATGGGCTTTATAACCTGAATATATATGTGTAAAAATAAATTTGATAAATTCAAAATTAAAATAAATCTATATTGATAATAACTTTAAAAATAAATTTAAAAACACCACACAAAGATAAATATAAAATTGAAAAACAAAAAACAACATTATTAAAAAATAAAAATACATAAATATTACATAATGGATTTTTTTTTCAAAAATATGTATAATTTTTTGAATATTTAATATATTTTTAAATATATAATCAATAATAAGAGCAAAGTGAGCCTTATTCCACTTTTTAATTAAAAATAATATTTTATACCTGTGGTACACGAGGACAACTATGATATGTATAACCATTCACAAGAAAGTAAGTGAAAATGACCGACATGCGGTGGGACAAGATCGATTAAAACCCAAACCTACCCGTTTTCTAAATTTTTGAGAGCAACCATCCAATATTTTTTGGATTCGAAGCGTATGGAATTATGAGAAGTTTATTGGCATTCGATGTTACTTGTATTTCAACATTGTTTATAGTTTGTTTGATGTGATGAGCATTTTATGTTTTTCCATATGACATTTTTGTCTTTCGGATGGTTTAAAAAATAACACAACTATCTTATGCACAAACTAGGTACCGTGCATTTTTTCAATGATGAGGAGAATTTACTATGTATCAATTATTGATGTATGTATCAATTATGCATTTTTTCAATGATGAGGAGAATTTGCTATGTATCCATTATTGAGGTAAGAAAAATGGTAAGGAAAATTTGATATCTATCAATTATTGGAATAAAAAGAAAATTTGATATTATTAGGGGAATAGTAAATGTTTTTTAATATTTTTATTTTGATTATTATATCAATGTAATTTTGTATATATAT
>JASDQU010685912.1:9989-34709 GCA_032191745.1 Picea mariana | reverse complement strand
TCTTAGGGGTCACATGCAGACACTTTTCCATGCGCAATGCATGCATCTCAGAAGACAAAAAGGGATTTGCACACATCAGAGTCAATTTTGATATTTTATGAGAAAAATTTGCAAACAAAAATTGGATATTTGAATTCCTCTCGGGAAAATATCCAATTGAAAAAAGAAAATCGTCCAAAACGGAGTCTAGGAAGTGGAGTTATGATCATTTTAAAATCAACAAAATTTCAACGTTTTTTCAGAAACGACCACACGGTTTTCAAAATTTCATCCAAACTTTATTTGGATATTCTTCATTACAATAAGATAAAGTGGATATGTGTGGAAATATCAAAGGTGCATCTACTTCATCAGATCTGTGTAGACATCTACATCTTCAACAAAATCTTCAACGAGCACAAACTTGCATAGTTGTGAGGTCTTCTTGGAGTGAAGGACATGGTTGCTTAGCAACTTCTTTTTGTTCCTTTTCATTTTACTTTTTTTATGAATTGTAATTTGAGGGGGGGTTTTCCCATGAGGTTTTCCCTATTTCCTCATTTACTTCAGTGTATCTTTTGTATTTGGGTACCTAACATGGCCTCGTTTCCAGGACCCATTCTTTATTTTCACCATAGTGATGTTTAGAGGGGTTGTTGGAGTTACTTCAGACATGCCTAGGATTTATTTTTCCTAAGGTTTTTCCTTGTTTATTAGTCATTATTCAGTCTCCTATATTTTAGGAAGAATATTCCTCTAGGGAGAATATTCTCTTCAGTTTTCACTTCAGTTTGATCAGTTGAGTGGAGTCTAGATGCTACCTTAGGATTATCACCATGCAACATTGGGATCATCACCATCTAATGCACATTTTCCTTGGGATCATCACCAGACTAGCACATTACCCATGATTTCGTTATGTCCTCCTCACTTCACTCTATTTTAGTTAGTTAATTGAAGATTGATAGACTAGTTAACTTAGCTAGGTGGCAGTTCACTCCCGTAACTTCCTGAGAGACTAGACTAGGTGGCATTTTACTCCCGTAACAGCTGGTGTGTGTCTATATCACTATAGACCAAACCTCTATTTAACTCGGAGGTTCCTTAGGGTTCCCCCTGACTACTCATCTCCCTCAAAATCAAAACCTAACTGCTACCTAAGTTCAGTTACATTCAAGACTCGGAGTGAAACTCCCTGATCACTCATGATCATTCCACCTCCAAGAATTTGATCTTCTTATGTTCTTCATTAGCTCCCCAAAGGATTCACAGTAACTCCCAGTGTTTGAGATTTCGAAATGATTCCCAAGTGCTAAACTTTCCTGCTACATGTGCTCGCTGACGACGCTAACGATGCTCCTACATCATACTCCACCTGGACAAAAATTCATGGACTCATGTCCATGAGATCCTGCATTGACTTTCCATGCTTCTAGATATTAACTTCATTTTCCCAACTGAAATATTCTATTGGGTGTCCCTTCCACTTGAACATATATTCAAAATAGGTCTCCCTCTTGGTATTCTTGCTAATTCTCTAATCAACGATCATCTCCATCTATGGTTTTTCTGCTACAGGAATTTGTTTCTCCCACTGAATCTTACCTTGATCTTCTGATCACTCTATGTCATATTTCCTGTAAGGATATAGGTTTGAAATGTTGAATATGGGTGATAAGCCCACATCATCTGGAAGCTCAATCTCATATGCATTTGCATCAAATTTCCTTAAAATATTACATGGCCCTATTTTTATCACTCCAAGAAACTCCTTAGGGTTGTAGGTTAAGAATGTTTGGTAACTTAAGAAATTTAATAATCAAAGTCTGTGTGGAACAATGAGATAACTGAGAAGGCCTTATAAAAGGACAACTTACTATGCATCTAAATAAACCATTTCTTTTAGAGACCAAATATCAGTTACAGTAATGAAATAAGGTGTAAAGAATACTATTCAAGATAACTAGGTACACAGACATGTAGGGTCATACAAGATAGCAGGGAATCATTTAATTTGCATTCATGAGCTACACAAGAAGATGATAGTTCTCAATAGCTAAGATGAACTGAATCAAATTACAGAGTGGTGAACATATGAACAATACTGACATTGGTAGCAAAAGAGGACTATGATTCATATAACATAAAAGAGTTAGAGTACTTAGCCAAAAAAAGTATTCAGGATTGGACCCTTCATCTATCTTAATTATGTATCTTTATAGCTTTACATCACAGTTATCAGATCCTAAAACAATGGATCTGATTTTCTAAAAATAGAAAGCAAACTGTATTTATAAGAAAATAGGAGTAGATCCTCAAAATGAGGTCAATCCCTATCTGATAATCCTCAAAATGTGGTTGAAAAGTTGATGATGTGTAGCCTAGCCTTCCAAGGATCTTTGGTTTGATCTCCTGAAGATGAAATTCAAGTTGGATGATGTGTCTTCAAACCTCTGATATCCTGCCTTTGAAAAATATGCCAAATGTAGTTGAAAAACCTCTTTTTGACCTTATCCCTCAAAACTAGCCTTTAGATTTGACTTTGATAATTCATTCCCTGCGTATTCAAAGAGGTTTCATTCCATTCCAACTCAAAAATTTCCAATCTGAGAAAAATTTCAATGAATCTGGTCATATAGGCTTTCGGTGGTTAACTGTATGAAATTTTAAGCTTCTTATCCACCGAAAGCACTGCATTTCAGTGGTTAATGAGCACGCTCAGGCTCGCCTAAACCACGGAAAAGCATAAGTTTTTCAAAAATCAAAAATTCAAAATTTTCGATTACCTGCATGGTTGCATATGGTTTCAAGGCTTCTTGGATGAAGTTCCCTTCTCCCTAATAGGGATTATGACTTCCTCTTGATGAATACCGGCCTGTATTTCTTCTTCTATGGAGGTGGCAACTTGGGCTAGGGTTTCCAACCCCAATGGCCTAGTTGCTAGAGCTGTTTGTTCCTTTATCTGTTGTCTAAGCAATCTGAGTTTTCTATATAATGTGGCATTTTCCTTCATCAATAACTTGTTCCTTTCAAGTGTCTTATCATGCCTTTGCTTTACTTCTTGACTCATGTCATAGAGTTCAACATTCTTGTCTAGGAGTTGAGCATTCTTCAACTTAACTTTCTTTTCAAAATGTTTCAAGTTATATAACTCCTTCAGCAACTGATTTACCTTATTGGATTTAGGCACATCAAGTTCAGTAGTAGGTTGTTCTATCTCAGGAGGATCCTTCTCCTCAAGAGGTATAGGAGTAGGTAAATCAAGGTATTCCTTAGTAGCTATAGGAATTTGTTTCTCAGTAGGTTCATTTCTTTGTTCTATTTCATGCTCAGAGTCTGAATAAGGCAGGTTAAGGGGATTACCCTCCATGGGCACATCCTCTGCCTTATCAAAATTCAATTTCCTCTTGGACCTTTTCCTCTTGGACGAGGAAGGCTTAGCTTGTCGTGGCAAGGGTGAAATAGCCCTTCATTTCCTTTAACTACTCTTAGGGGTAATAGCCTTTCTAGTACTGGTTTTCTTGCCTTGTTCTTCTTGTGGTTTCTCAGTCTGGAACTCATTCCAGAAAAGGAAAAAACCCCAATCAACCTGTTTCTTTTTCAGAGACTCCTTGATAAGAAGAGTAATGAGTCCTTGATGGGACACACTACTTTCCACCTTAGTGGGCTTAACTTTTACCTGCCTGGCCATTTTGGTGAGAGTCTTGTGGAAGTAGAAAGGTAGATTAATTGGATCTCTCCCTGTAAAATGGTTTAAAAGCTTAAAGTGATAGAACATCACTCATTGTACCGCCCTTCACATGTAATGTAGACAAAGATTGCTTTCAATAGTGATTGCCACTTTGGTTCCAAGAAAGACATTGGAATGTCTCTTTTCCAGATAAGATCTTTGTGAATAGGCAACATATATGACCTAAAATCAATATTTGAAGGAACGGTTGATTTAAACCAACAATCCCCTGACCTGGGTAGACCTATATACTCAGCAATGGCAGCTTTATCAATGATAAACTCATCCTTTCCTATTTTAGCAGACCTCCCATCATAAGAAATGGAAAAAGACTCGGCCACTTGTTTATGAAAATTGGTTAATTTTTCACAATATGAAAATACCCCAGCCTGTTTGAAAAATTCTGGCACCTCTGGGTGAGCTTCTAGGAACCAAACCCCATCAAGTTTATCCCTTAGGGTTGGTCCAGATTTTGACATTATGACAAGGCTGACGTGTCCCTCAATTTAAGAGATGTGCATGCAAATAGGAATAGGACTTCAATCACTCATGCAATCAAAGGGTATGAGTCAATGGTCAAAGAATCTTTTAACTGGGTTTGACACCTGGATGTTGAATTAGTTATTGACCTGGATCTTCGACCATCAGCTGCAACTTTGAGAGCATGCCCGAATAAGGAAATCACGGGACTATTTGAACTGATGAACAACACCTGGACTCAATGCACAATTCAATGACAATTAAATAGTGTTTAAGCTCAGCAATGATGTCATAGAATTTTGTGGTTGGCAATCCTGATAATCTGTATGCAATCTCATTTCTGTTATGATCAACTCCTTCATGAGATTCTGTGCCACACTAAAAATTGATGACAACTGGCAGTTGAATGCTTGAAGGACGTTTCAGCATCTATTCATGTACAATTCTGCAATAATGACATGAAAAACTCACCATTTGACATGACTTTCGGTGGTTAGGAATCATAATCATGCTCGCTTGACATTTGGCTCGTGCGAAAGCATGAGGTTTTTTTATTTGGGCGTGAAAACACTTTCGATGTTTAAGGACCCTTTTTATTTCACCTCTTAACCACCGAAAATCTCGACTTTCGGTGGTTAACGAGTCGTTTCATAGACCATCTTAACCACCGAAACATGAGATTTTAGATTTTGAAAGCCAAGACCAAAAATGATGATTTTTCCAAGTTTATATTTGAAAAATAGACCCTCTAATGCACCTAAAAAAATTTAGAAATAAATTTTTTGACATGTTCCTATCACCTAAAAATCGAAAAATTGACAGTGCTATTTTAGGAGATAACATTTGGCTCCTACTTGGGGATGGAATCCTCCCAGTGAGGTTCCAAGGACAAGTAGTTCCAGTCGCCTTATCTGTTGGGCTATGGAGTCATTTGGCCTCGTCAACTATTCCTCTGCAAGCCTGCCTGTAGATTGTCTATAGCTTGCCTGTAGTCTACATGTTTATTGAAGAAAACTAAAAGCAATCTATGTGCTCCTATGAAGAGCTTATTCTTCAGCCTACTCCTACACTAACCAACCATACTTCCTCTTATTAGGTGAATTCATGTTTCCAATGAAGCCATGTAAGGAGTTGATTTACTAACATCATGCTAGATCTTGACCCGAACAACAATGAAAGGTATAGCCAACAACAAAGAGGTTTGAACAAACGATGAAGCCAATTTTCAAGTGATAAAGACACTTTAACACATATATTGTTCATAGATTCCAAATAGTTAGAAAAAGGATCATTAAAGTCACAATGAAATACCTCTTTGAGTTGCTGATCCAACTAACTGTAATGTTGCTCTTCTTTTCCTTTACAAAACTCAATGCTGAATGTAGACTTCTTAATCTCTGTTGGAGGAAAATACAAACTCAATTTCTGATCAGAACCTTTCTTCTCCTCTTCAGCATCACTCTCTTTGTATCTACTGCAAACTTTTAGTTCCTGCATATCTTGAAACTGTAGGCTGCCCTCATGATCTTCTAAAAATATGAAAATGTCACTTGCTGATGTGTCAATCTAAAAATCATCTTTGGGGTTTTCAAAAGGGACAATCTTGTCTTTATAACGACCTAAGTCAGTAGATGCATTTGATACAATATCAAAAGCATCAATGCTATGGTTATTCTCCCGGAGATCACCAATATCTTGGTTATAATGATAGATGTCCCTTATTTCAGCATACTCTTCAAATCTATCATTAACCACATCATATATACATTTATGATCATCTCTGTGTTGAACAGTAGAACTAAATGAAATTCCAAAAATAACCAAATCTTCAGAAACCTCAACAACATCCTCTCCATGATTATATTTATCAAATATAGGAAGATCAAGAAACATTTCTAATGACAGAGATGAAAATGGTGGCATAGAGTTATCAACAATAGGATTCTGAGATAGATTTTGAGAAATATCACTTTGTTCCTCATCATAACTGCAGCTTCCCTTAATACACAAATATGAAAACTGTGAACTACCTTTAATGATTTCAATGGATGTATAACCAACAAAAAAATGATTTTCATGATTCTTAACTAAAGAAATTAATTCTTCAGATGGATGAAAATTAGAGATAATGTTAATGGGAGAATCTTCAGCTCCTTTATTATCCATTTCTAGTTCATTTTGATGGAAAAGCACATTATCATGAAGATCATTTGGGAGTTTCTATAGGATATGAGGGAGAAATTCTTCTCTATTTGCATTTTCAACTTTATTATCCAATCCATATTCTTCACAGCAATTACCAAATAAAAACTGCTCCAAAAAGAAATTTTTGCAACGCTCATTGAATACTCTATGAAAAAAGTCTAAAGATGAAATGCTTGAAGGAGGTAAAGAAAAATACCATCTACGTGCATCACCTTCCAATGAATGCATCAACATTTTCATATGAACATCTTCATGCTGCAGATCTAGTAGATCCATGCACTCATGAAACTTTTTGAGGTTTTCTGCAGGATTATCTTCTTTCTCCTCTTTGAAGACAGGTAGAAAATCTTCCCATTCTGACATATGAGGTACTGGATGTGGGAAACTAGAAATTGAAGAGAAGTCTAGAGGTGCAAACCTCCGAGCCAAAAGAGCAGGAAATGCTTTTGACATTTGAATGTCATGGAGTCACCAGATAGATTATTACAACCATAATAGTGTCCAGGCTTTGTCTATCATCAAAGCTGGATCTTGTGTTGTCTCCCAAGGAAGTTGAGCTTCAATATCCTCTCCCCGGCAACGACGCCAATTTGTTATCACTCCAAGTAACTCCTTAGGGTTGTAGGCTAAGAATGCTTGGTAACTTAAGAAATTTAATAATCAAAGTATGTGTGGAACAATGGGATAATTGAGAAGGCTTTATAAAAGGACAACTTATTATGCATCTAAATAAACCAGTTCTTTTAGAGACCAAATATCAGTTACAGTAATGAAATAAGGTGTGAAGAATACTATTCAAGATAACCAGGTACACAGACATGTAGGGTCATACAAGATAGCAGGGAATCATTTAATTCACATTCATGAGCTACACAAGAAGATGATAGTTCTCAATAGCTAAGCCAAACTAAATCAAATTACAGAGTGGCAAACATATGAACAATACTGACATTGGTAACAAAAGAGGACTGTGATTCATATAACATAAAAAAGTCAAATTACATAGCCAAAAAAAAGTATCCAGGATTGAACCCTTCATCTATCTTAATTCTGTAGCTTTATAGCTTTACATCATAGTTATCAGATCTTAAAACAATGGATCTGATTTTCTAAAAATAGAAAGAAAAATGTATTTACAAGAAACTAGGATTAGATCCTCAAAATGAGGTCAATCCCTATCTGATAATCCTCAAAATGTGGTTGAAAAGTTGATGATCTATAGCCTAGCCTTCCAAGGCTCTTTGGTTTGATCTCCTAAAGATGAAATTCAAGTTGGATGATGTGTCTTCAAACCCCTAATATCCTGCCTTTGAAAAAGATGCCAAACGTAGTTGAAAATCCTCTTTTTGACCTTATCCCTTAAAACTAGCCTTTATATTTGACTTTGATAATTAATCACTTGCTTATTCAAACAGGTTTCATTCCATTACAACTCAAAAATTTCCAATCTGAGAAAAATTTCGATGAATCTGATCATACAGGCTTCCAGTGGTTAACTATATGAAATTTTAAGCTTCTTATCCACCGAAAGAACTACGTTTCGGTGGTTAATGAGCATGCTCAGGCTCGACTAAACCACCGAAAAGCATAAGTTTTTCAAAAATCAAAAATTCAAAATTTTCGATTACCTGCATGGTTGCATATGGTTTCAAGGATTCTTGGATGAAGTTCCCTTCTGCCTGACAGGGCTTGTGACTTCCTCTTGATGAATATCGACCTATATTTCTTCTTCTATGGAGGTGGCAACTTGGGCTAGGGTTTCCAACCCCAATGGCCTAATTGTTGGAGCTGTTTGTTCCTTTATCTGTTGTCTGAGCAATCTGAGTTTTCTATATAATGTGGCATTTTCCTTCATAAATAACTTGTTCCTTTCAAGTGTCTTATCATGCCTTTGCTTTAATTCCTGACTCATGTCATAGAGTTCAACATTCCAGTCTAGGAGTTGAGCATTCTTCAACTTAACTTGCTTTTCAGAATGTTTCAAGTTATATAACTCCTTCAGCAATTGATTTACCTTATTGGATTTAGGAACAACAGGTTCAGTAGCAGGCTATTCTATTTCAGGAGGATCCTGCTCCTCAGGAGGTATAGGAGTAGGTAAATTAGGGTATTCCTCAGTAGCTATAGGAATTTGTTGCTCAGTAGGTTCATTTATCTATTCTGTTTCATGCTCAGAGTTTGAATACGGCAGGTTAAGGGGATTACCCTCCATGGGCACATCCTCTGCCTTATCAAAATTCAATTTCCTCTTGGACATGGAAGGATTAGCTTTCCGTGGAAAGGGTGAAATAGCCCTTCATTTCCTTTGACTACTCTTAGGGGTAATAGCCTTTCTAGTACTGGTTTTCTTTTCTTGTTCTTCTTGTGGTTTCTCAGTCTGGAACTCATTCCAGAAAAGGAAAAATCCCCAATCAACCTATTTTTTTTTCAGAGACTCCTTGCTAAGAAGAGTAATGAGTCCTTGATGAGACAATCTTCTTGCCACCTTAGTGGGCTTAACTTTTACCTGCCTGGCCATTTTGGTGAGAGTCTTGTGGAAGTAGAAAGGTAGATTAATTGGATCTCTGCCTGTAAAATGGTTTAAAAGCTTAAAGTGATAGAACATAACTCTATTGTACCGCCCTTCACATGTAATGTAGACAAAGATTGCTTTCAACAGTGATTGCCACTTTGGTTCCAAGAAAGACATTGGAATGTCCCTTTTCCAGATAAGATCTTTGTGAATAGGCAACAGATATGACCTAAACTCAATATTTGAAGGAACAATTGATTTAAACCAACAATCCCCTGACCTGGGTAGACCTATATACTCAGTAATGGCAGCTTCATCAATGATAAACTCCTCCTTTCATATTTTAGCAGACCTCCCATCATAAGAAATGGCAAAAGACTCGACCACTTGTTGATGAAAATTGGTTAATTTTTCACAATATGAAAATACCCCAGCCTGTTTGAAGAATTCTGCCACCTCTGGGTGAGCTTCTAGGTACCAAACCCCATCAAGTTCATCCCTTAGGCCTGTTCCAAATTTTGACATTATGACAAGGCTGACGTGTCCCTCAATTTAAGAGATGTGCATGCAAACAGGAGTAGGACTTCAATCACTCATGCAATCAAAGGGTATGAGTCAATGGTCAAAGAATCTTTTAACTGGGTTTGACACCTGGATGTTAAATTAGTTATTGAATTGGATCTTCGACCATCAGCTGGAGCTTTGAGAGTGCGCCCAAATAAGGAAATCACAGGACTATGTGAACTGATGAACAAAACCAGGACTCAATGCACAATTCAATGACAATTAAACAGTGTTTAAGCTCAACAATGATGTCATATAATTTCATGGCTGGAAGTCCTGATAATTCATATGTAATCTCATTTTTTTTATGATCAACTCCTTCATGAGATTCTGTGCCACACCAAAAATTGATGACAACTGATAGTTGAACTCTTGGAGGACGTTTTGGCATCTATTCATCTACAATTCTACAATAATGGCATGAAAAACTCACCATTTGACATGAATTTCGGCGGTTAGGAATCATAATCATGCTCGCTTGACATCTAGCTCGTGTGAAAGCATGAGGTTTTTTTATTTGGGCGTGAAAACACTTTCGGTGGTTAAGGACCCCTTTTATTTCACCTCTTAACCACCGAAAATATCGACTTTCGGTGGTTAACGAGTCGTTTCATAGACCCTCTTAACCACCGAAACATGAGATTTTAGATTTTGAAATCCAAGACCAAAAATGATGATTTTTCCAAGTTTATATTTGAAAAATAGACCCTCTAATGCACCTAAACAAATTTAGAAATAAATTTTTTGACATGTTCCTATCACTTAAAAATCGAAAACTTGACAGTGTTATTTTAGGAGATAACACCTATATTCTTCATTTTTAACTTGTTATATGTTCCCCTAGGGAACCTTTCTTTCTTGATATGTGCTAGAACCTGATCTCCCACCTCAAATTAAATTTCTCTGCGATGTTGGTCAAGTCTGCGCTTGTACTCTTGGTTATGGAGCTTCTACATTTCTGTAGCAAAATCTTATGCGCTAGCGCTTCTGATATCACTTTGTTCCAAGTCTCTCAACTCAGATACTCCCCTTGGTTGCATACCATACAGTATTTGGAATGGACTCTTTCTAGTGTTCATGTTTGGAAAGTCGTTGTATGAAAACTCTTCTTGTGGCATAATTTGATCCCACTAATTATGATGCTCACTGAATAGACTCCTCAATAAGTTCCCCAAAATTCTATTTACCACCTCAGTCTGTCCATCTGTCTGAGGTTGATAAGATGAGATGAAGGACAAATATGTTCCCAACTTCTTCCACAGTGTTCTCCAAAAATGACCAATAAATTTTGTGTCTCTGTTTGAGGCAATGCTTCTGGGTAGGCCGTGAAGTCTCACAACTTCCTTGAAAAATAGATTTGCAGCATGTGTTGCATGACTGGGATTTTGGAATGGGATAAAGTGTGCCATATTTGAAAATCTATCCACTACCACAAATATGGAATCACATCCTCTTTGAGTTCTTGGCAGTCCCAATAAAAAATCCATTCTTATTGCATCCGAAGGCCTTTCTGGTATTGGCAATGGTTGATACAATCCAGTTTTCTATCTTTTTCCTTTTTCATGTTGGCAGATTCTACATCTGTTCACAAGTTTCACTACTTTTGTTCTCATACCTGGCCAATAGTATGAATTGCTCAACTGTGCAAATGTTTTATCATGGACGAAATGTCCAACCAATCCCCCACTATGTTTTTCCTTCAAAAGGTTGTCCCTCATTGAGCATTTTGGTATGCCCAATTGATTTCCCTTGAACAACAATCCCTCTTGAATCATGTACTCTGGCCACTAGCTCCTGTATCTCAGCATAAGATTTTCACATGATTCATATGCTTCCTTTAAATATGCATCATCACAATACATATCCTTAATGTGTTCAAACCCTAAGGTCTTCACCTGAAACTCCTGCAGAATCAAACATATCCTGATCAATGCATCAACAAATTTGTTAGCATTCCTAGCAATATGTTTTGTGACAAAAGTAAAATTATGCATAAACTCAATCCACTTTGCATGCCTCTGATTCAATTTTTCTTGTTTGGTTATAAATTGTAAGGCTTGGTTATCGTTGTATAAGACAAATTCCTGTGGGACAAGGTAATTTCTCCATTTATTCAAGGCTTGAATTATGGCATAAAACTCCTTATCATATGTGGAGTATTTTATCTTGGTCTCATTCAAATTCTCATTGAAATATGCAATAGGCCTATTGTCTTGGTTCAAAACTGCTCCAATTGCAACTCCACTTGCATCACATCTCACCTGAAATGTCTTTTCAAAATTTGCTAAGCCCAGAATTGGTCGCTCTGTTATTTCTTCTTCAGTATATTAAAGCTCCTCTCGCCTCCCTCTATCCATTTAAAAGAATGGTTTATCTTTTTTAATGTGTCCATCATTGGTGCACAAATTCCACTGAAGTCTCTGATGAAATTCCTATAGAAACTTGCTAATCCATGGAAGCTTATTACCTCAAACATACTCTTTGGTGACGACCATTATTTGATTTCTTTCACCTTTTTCTAGATCCATCTTTAGTTCATTTGAAGAGATCACAAAACCCAAGCAAATGAGTTATGTCTTCATAAAATAGGACTTCTTCAAGTTTGTCAACAACTTATCCTGCTGTAGTCTTCTCATCACTAGCGTCAGGTGTCCCAAATGCTCCTCTTTAGTATTTCTAAATATCAGTATATCATCCAGATATACAACCACAAACTTTCCAATGAAGTATTTCAAAATTTCATTCATCAATCTCATAAAAGTACTCGGGGCATTTGTTAAGACAAATGGCATAACAAGCCATTCATACAAACCTTCATTTGTCTTAAAGACTGTCTTTCATTCATAACATGCCCTCATTCTTATCTAGTGATATCCACTTTTCAAATCTATCTTAGAAAAGAAAATTTCTCCACTTAAACAGTCCATTCAATCATCCATTCTTGGCAAAGGAAATCTATACCTGATGATGATGTTGTTAATGTCTCTTGAGTTTGTACACATTCTCCATCCTCCATCCTTCTTTGGAATCAACAAAACTGGTACTGTGCATAGACTCAAACTTTCTCTGACCAACCCTTCTCTAACAATTCCTGGACTTGGTTCTTTACCTCCTCATTCTCTCAAGGTGTCAACCTGTTGTTGGCAGCCACACATGATTTTCGATACTTACCACAATCAAAAGAGACTATACCTTTCTGTAGCTACCATTACCTTCTATTTGTAAATATTTCAAGGCAATGATTGGGTTAAGTTTACCTTATTAAGTTTTTTCATTTGTTTTAGTTTTAATTCATGACTGTAAGCATGAATTTAAACATAAGAACTTGGATTGTTTTCATAATCTTTTACCATAGAAATATCATTTTAAAATCCACCCATATGCAATTAAAATTCAAATCTTATGAAATGGTTGATTAATTCATTATCAAAATTTTTGGTTTATTATGGTTCTATAGTTCATTGTGGAAATGGTTGAATGCAAGAGAACTTTGGTTAACTATTGATATTATTCTCATGAGTTCAGTTGTCATATCAGCATTCATACAAATGAGTACAGCCATTATGTACTTGTGTTTTCACCTTACCTTGTTGGACCGAAACATTTATGAGACTATTCATTATGCGCATAGGGTTTTGTACTCTGTGATTTTTGGCACTCATCGTGAGAAATGGCTTGGAGTCTTACGAACCTTATGGTTTTCAATTTCCCTAATTCTCCTGTCTGAGTTATGATAGCCCTTAGAATCTGCAACTTTCATGCTATTACATCCCATTTAGACCTGTCTCTACCGCTCATCCATTGGGAACCTAAACCTAGCTCCAGTGATTTCTGTTGTATCCTTATCACAGTGATCATGGAACCCGTCGTTCATATAGACCTAAATGGATGCCAATATTTTCTATCCCATGAAGACACTATTGACAACCTAAAGGCTCATGGGTGGGATGTATTCCTCAAGAAGTTCGAGGGCTATAATCTCCAGGTTACAAAATGATTTGCACAAACTCTTGATGGCTTCAAAGCCAAGATTGGGGATATTCAGTTGAAATTAATAGAGGATTTCATGAGAAAGGTGACATGAATCCCATATAAAGGCGAGAGGTGGTTCAATAATGTTAAGATAGAAGACGTCCCATGGATTTTATTCATGGATTTCCATCAAACCACTTGCCGTATAAAAGGTATTCCTATCGCTCTGTTAAAACCTAGATGGCATAGTCTCCTTTTAATTCTAAATCAGTTTGTTATGTGTGAAGGATTATATGGGCTGGTGTTTCTGTACCACATCTGTTTGCTTATGAATTTCATAGGTTTTGAGTTGTATATGTGTTTTTACCTGTTGACGAGTCTTTAAAAAATGTCCAAGCGTTATAAGCGGTAGGGTATCAATTCGAGTTTGTTTCACCACAGACTCGTTAAATTCTTGTTGGTTTATCACCTGTCAAATATAGGTGACAATTGGGAAACCCTTCTGATAATAAATGGCTTCACCCAGGCCGACGCTACAACCAACCCTCTTCTAACCGCAAACCCTAACTCAGACGGACTAGTAGATGAAATCCAGTTCATTGATTCATTTGAGGGCCCATAATTTATTGGACCAGTTTATGTAGTTAATGAAACCCTTGTGGATAAATATTTATCATGTAGGTTTTCACCTGGAAGATCTCCAGAATAAGTGATTGTTGAATTAAAAGAAAAGGATCCTCCTGTACCTATGAACGATTCTAGTTTAAACATTGATGATAATCTTGTTATCAAGAATGTCCGTAAAGGAAAAAAACCACAGAGCACAGATTCAAGTTTCAGGAATAAGAATGTTGGACGTTTGATTTCTATAAAACTAAGAAATTGAAAGGGTAATCATCTGATCTCGATCGGTGCTCAGATCGTGAGATAGAGGATTTATTAGCTCATGAAGAACCAGAAAATCAATGTTCCATGAGAGAGGTTATTACCCATGTTAAACAGTATGATTTCGTGACCAATTTTCCCTCATGTCTTAAGGGTACATAAGGATTCTCCAGTATCGGGCACAATCTGGAAAAAACCACAAGTAAAAATGTAGCACCCCTTGTAGATTGTGTTTCACGTCGATATGCCATTTCCTCGGTGCACTGTGATAGCTGCCTCGACTGGATCGAGCGTTACTATACATATGTTTCTCTCTTACAGACCCGAATTAAAATCTTGGCTTCTCAGAACGCTCTGTTGAAACAAGAGAACCCTGACCTGAAGACACATAAAAAGAGGGAGAATAAATAATTCAAGAGGGATGGAAATATAATCATTAAGAACACAACTAGTTTCAAAGCAATTATAGATTCTGAACTGTCAGATCCCTCTTTGGTTAATTTTTAATGGTAAAACGATTTTGTTTTGATTTCATTCAATTCTGTTATTAAATTCGAAATAGGAATATTTAAATTTTGATTTCATTTACTAAAAATAAGACTAGCTACATAATCTATGATTCTGTAGCCAGTCTCTTTTGAATAATAATTAGTAATTAGTGATTGATTTTCTAATACATCAAAATGGTTTTGCTATTAAAAGGAAATGGAAGATTATGTTGTTGATTGCATGGAACAAACACTTTGAATTAAATGCTCAAATGTTCAGTAGTTTCTCCCTTTTTTATGTTTTAAAAAGCTTTGGTTTATTTTTTAACAAACCAACTCATGCATGAGTGGTTTCTAGTTCACCATTTTTGTAATATTATTTGATTTTGGGGGATTCAACTCTATCTTGTATGATATGAGCATTTGAATCCTAAATTTGTTTAAATATTGTTCACTCTTGGTAGTAAGGAACATCTTTGATTGGGACGCATTATGGACATGTAACTTTCAAGACTATATGGACAATCTTTTCACTCCTTGGATTTACACCGGTGTGGATATTTCCCATTACATTTTTCCCTTTATATTATGGAATGTTAATATGTTATACAACTTTAGTCTTATTAGCATACGATATTTCATTTTATTCAACACTTTAAATTATGTCTGTAATTTGTTGTTCATATATTACATCTGTGATCATTATTTCATTTAAATGTCATCGATTTATGCTTGATGTTAAGTGATTTATTACATGAATACTTTATATTAAAATTATCTTACTATAAGTGTTCATCATTACAAGATCACATGATCTACATGTTTATTACTCTGTTCCTATATCTTTGCTCCAAAAAATACCTTTGAGTTTACTCTTAGAATGTTAGCACAAGCCTGTTACAGGTTTTTCTCACAAGCAAGATAGCAAGGAGTTTGAATTGCACAGAGACATAAACTTAGTAGTTTATTAATGTCAGGTTACTTTTACTCATATTCTATGTATGTTATTAGTTTGTTTATTAATGAAATAGGAATAGTTTAAGTTGGATTTGACTATTATTCTACTCTTGTTTCAAATTATGTCTTATTAGTATGTGTGAGTTCTTATATTTTAAATTATTAAAATGTATGTTATTTCTTTATCTACTACATAAACAATTGCAAAAAAAAAAAAAAAATGATTTCGCAAGACATCCACTAAAAACTTGCAAACTGTGAATACCATGTTCATAATCACATGCTCATGTTTTTGTTTTAAACTTGTAAATAATTAAATTCATGTACATAGTATCGTAGTTTCTTTTAGATTAGTTTTCTTTCTTTTGTTGTTCTAGGATTTTAGTCAGCCGATAGAGCCATTAAACCCATCAGGTCATTTCACTCCAAACGGCTTGGGTTATTTAGACAAACCTGGTCCAGATTTGACCTTCTTGTTGACGGTGTATCATTTACGTCCATCAACGAATGGCTCTAGAAGGAGGGCCTGAATTAAATTGACGGCACATGGAGTTCGCAAGACTCCTCCCCCCCCACACCCACTCTCCTATCGTAATGCGTAGTCTCTCAAACAATAATGTTACACTTGAAACAAAAACCACCTCAAATGATAACCTTGAGATTCCCATTGAACCATTGACACCAGTTCCTCAAGGGGCCGACGTCCAAGAAATTGTTCGTCAGTCAATCATAAGAACACATAGTGCCTTATCCCGTATAAAACAACCTAGTAGGCCGCTTAATCAACCCCCTTGATTTATTAGATATCCGAGAACAAATTCAAGGCACTGGTCTGCCCCAAAACCCTTTAGGTGGAAATATTACCAATCCTACTGTAACACTCATTCCTGGAGCAGGAGGACCTGGTATTCTACCATATCCACCTGATTCTTCTCTTTCCTCTTCAGGAGGAGAGTCTTCAGATGAAGGAAACTCTTATTTAGAACCATCTCAGCCTTCGACACCATCAACTCCCATGGAGAACCAAAATAATCCTGCCAGACCTTGGCTCGATCAAGATGTCGTAGTTGTACCTGGGCCCCAACACCCATTACCGAAACATCTGGAGAAATGGCTTCCCAAATTTGACCCAAATTCAAATAAATCCGATGAGGATCACATCAAAAATTTTATGTTGGCCATTAGACTTTGAAGTGTTGAACACAAGGATGTAGTATGCAGATTATTTCCTTATTCGTTTGAGGGAAATTCCTCAACATGGTATTTTTCTCAACAACCCCAAACCATCGTCTCTTGGGATAAATTTGAAACTTGATTCTTGGAAAAATTAAGAGATGACAAATCTCCGGAAGTTCTGGTTATGGAACTCTCCAACTTAAAAATGAATCCTAAATAAAAAGTGAAAGACTTTAACCAAATATTTTTTACATTGAAGAACAAAATCCCTGCAGATTTGATGCCAACATAAAGTCTAATTGTTGCATATTATGGTAAATCCTTGCACAAAAACATAGCCATATGGGTCAAAAGGTCTAAAAAGAACACGTTGTTAGAAGCCTTTGAGGAGGCGAGCCAAATTGAAAAGGATATATTAATCTTAAAAGACAATGTTATTAGTGAAGTTGAAACAACCTCCTCTTCTAAGAAGAAAATATAAATTCTCACTAGGCCACCTCAACTTAAGAATCAATAAGAAAATTTAGACTTAGAAAGATTGTAGAAAGATTTCCAAAAATTGTCCAATCATGTCGTTGAATTGAAGAGATCAACCGAGGAGGCATCCACATGCAAAGGAAGTTTTAGACCTCCTTTCAGAAAACTCTTTCCTCCTAAATGACCAAACCCGACCACAGAAGGTCTAAATTTTGAAAGTTTATAGTATGCTTTGTAAACCATCTTAGAAGCACATGATAATTCTACTTTTGTTCCTCAGAAAAATCCTGATGATACAGTTGAAGAGGACGTACCAGAACAAGAGGATTCATCTCCTCCTGTTTTTGGTCACTTTTTGGATAGTATTTTCCAAGAAAACTTCGAAATTGTCCACCCCTACAACACAAGAAGCAAAACCCAAAACAAACCCCCTTCTGAAGCAGGTAAAAATGTGTTTTTGAAACAGTCAAAGAAGACTGAAATTAAACAAGGTTTGGCAGCCCCAGTTTTAGAATACGATTTAATTGAAGATCTAAAAAAATTGAGGGCTAATGTTTATGTTTTTGAGCTGCTGAAATTTCCCCTTATTTTGCAGAAAATGCTTCAAAGTATCGCTGAAAACAACAAAAAGAACGATCCTAGAAGAAAAAAATCAGTGGAAATTAATTCAAATACAACTAAAAATATCCCAACTAAAATGACATCTCAACTTCCAGATAAAAGGGACTTAGCATAAAAAGTTGTAGCAAATGTAGATAAAACTATTTTAGGGACAACAACTAAAAATCAACAGAATTATGCTATTAATGCTCGAAAAAATTTCCCGAATTTTTTGTTAACCTTTGAATTTTTTAATAGGAATGTACATAATTGCATGGTCGATTCCGGTGCATCATCAAACGTGATGCCTCTATATTTTTGCCAAAAAATTAACGCAAAAGTTAAATCTTCTAATCTTAAAATCATTCAGCTTGATCGAACTGACGTTAAAATAATTGGTGAACTTAAGAATGTGCTGATTAGATTATCATCCAATCCTAAGGTTCATCAGATAATTGATATTATCATTGTGGATATCTTTGAAGTTTATGTTTTTTTTTTAAGAAAGTATTGGTTAGAGCAGTTGCATGGTTACTTTGCGACAGATTGGTCCCACTTGTGGTTGCCTAAAAATGGACAGCCCAACAAATTCAGGATAAACAGATAATGTTATCTTAAGCATATTGTAACGAATTTGAATGACACAAATGAACCTTTCATTACATCTTCTAATTCATTTGAAATGAAGGCAATGGATACCTTCTTTGGTAATTTCATGACCGAAATCTCTCCCATCATTGATCCTGTGCAACAATCTGAAGTTGTAACCTATACTCAGACATCAACTCTACCAAGTATGCCAAGTACTTCTGACGACACTCAGATATGGTCCCTATAATTTGATGGATCCAAATCCAAAGAAGGAGCATGTGTTGGTTTTGTACTCATCGATACTACAGGTAATAAGACTTTTATTGCTTGTCGGTTAGAGTTCGAATGTACCAATAACACGGTCGAATACGAAGCACTTCTACAAGGACTCAGGAAAAAATTGGATATGTATGTGAGGAATTCGATAGTATTTGTTGATTCAAAAATTGTGGTTAGGAAGGTAAGAAACACCGTACATTTCTTATCACCACATATGAAAAGATACCAGACAAAGGTATGGAGTTTAAAGCATAAATTTTCAGCATTCAACATAGATCCCATTCCTAGGTTGAGTAATTCAGAAGCTGATTTATTGGCCAATGTTGTTTCTAAACTATTGCCCATTGAATGTCTTTACCCTAATGCATTTTCAATTGAATTGTTTTTCATACTGTCGATCCCAGATAACATTACAAATTGGAGAGTATTCGACGATGACCAATAGATTATCAACTTCCTGCATACGAAAGACACCTTCCAAGGTGCATTCATTGATGAAGGTACTCATGATGAGAACCTCCAAAATTTCATGGAAATATCTGATCCTTGATCTCCTAAATCAACATCCGAGATGGTAAACTCTATCCTCAGATCTGTCATTAGATTAGAGAAATTTTATGACTTGCATGATAAATTTAGAGGGACAGTTAATTGCAAAACTAATAGTTCTTTTTTGATTTATGAGACAGTTAATTTAGGAACAAAGGATTATCCTCAAAATATTAATATGGGAAAGGGATGTTCCGAGCAAGAAAGATATTCTTTTATAAAGTTATTTAAATAATTTAAGGACATTTTTTCCTAGACATATGATGACTTGAAAACATTCGACCCTAACATCATACAACATGTTATCCCCATGAAACCCCAGACTCAGCCTTTTCAACATAAATTGAGGAAGATGCATCCTAAATTGGAAACCACTATTAAAAAAGAACTAAACAAATTACTAACTACAAAGATAATTTTATCGGTTAGGCACACTCAATGGGTGTCAAATTTTGTCCCTGTAAGGAAGAAAAGTGGTGAAATTCGACTTTGTGTCGATTTTCGGAACCTAAACCGAGCAACTGATAAAGACAACTACCATGTTCCTCTAATTGAACAAATCCTACAACAAGTGTTTGATTCTGAAAGACTATCTCTGCTAGATGGTTTTTCAGGATGCAACCAGGTCCTCATGTCCCCCTCAGATAAGCTTAAAACCACCTTTCGCACTCCATGGGGCACTTATGCCTACAGGAAAATGTCTTTTGGACTGATAAATTCCGACACTAATTTTCAGAGAGAAATGGATATTTATTTCTATGGCCTCATTAACCAGTTAGTCATGGTCTACCTTGATGATGTCACTTTCTTCTCTAAAAACAAGAAAGATCACTTGTCTCACCTTAAGGCTTTCTTGGAACGATGTCGCAGGTTTGACATATCTCTCAACCCTAATAAATCGGTCTTTGCAGAGGAACAAGGTAAACTGCTTGGGTTTATAGTGTCTAATGACAGAATGATTATTGACCCTAAAAGAACCCAAGCTATTTCTAAACTCCCCCATCCTTCTTCCAAAAACTCCATACAGTCCTTTTTGGGCAAGATTAATTTTGTCAGAAGGTTTGTCCCGAGTTTCTCATAAATGGTAAGACCATTACAAAATTTAATTAAAAAAGATGTTTTGTATCATTGGGGACCACAAGAAAGTTAGGCTTTCAATACAATTAGAAAATCAATAATAGAATCCCCTTCCTTGATGAGTCTCGATTTTTCTCAGGATTTCACTCTTTACACCTTTTCTTCTGACTGATCTTATGTTGTTGTTTTAACATAGAAAAGCATTGAAAGCAATGAGATACCCATTTCTTTCATGAGCTCAACTTTTAAAGGAGCAGAGCTTAACTACCCAACAATAGATCAATAGGAATATGTTGTTTTTAAAGAAGTAAAACGCTTTTGGTCATACCTGTTGAAATCCAAAACCAAGGTTATCGTTCCTTACCCAGCTGTAAGAAACCTGTTAGTACAAAAAGAACTGGGTGAGAAAAGGGAAAATTGGATGGCATCATTACATGAATATGACCTTGAAATAACCCCTACACATATTGTTAGAGGTCAATGCCTATGCAAGTTAGTGGTTGATTCGGTTGAATAACAATAAATTCAAATAAACACCTCAACTGTGAATCAGCTTGATGAAAAACAAATCAACTGTGCACAAGTTACTGCCAATTCTTGGTATGAGAATATTAAATTTTATTTGAAACATGGATCTTCTCCTCGTAATATTGATCCTAAAAAAAAAAGATCACTTAGGCTTAAATATGCATCTTTCCAGTTAATAAATGATGTATTATTTCGAAATAACTTTGATGGTGTTCTTATGCATTGTTTAGAAAAGGAAGAGTCAGAAAAAGTGTTATCTGACCTTCATGCAGGTGAAGCCGGTGGCCATTTTAGTGGAGATACCATCACTCAAAAAGTGTTAAGAGCTGGATACTATTGGCCTACCTTTTTTAGATATGAAAAATACTTCATCAAATACTTCAGAAAAATAACCTTGGAGATCGCATCCCCGAGGGTGCCAAGAAGAAGAAGCTAGAAGATCAGAATCCCAAGAAAGAAAATTCTAGCCATGGTTTGATTGCCATCAACTCCTCTCCTGATGCTTGGATCATATATTTAGGAGAATCACATCACATGGCTGCCACAAACACAGTCTATTCTTCATTGGATGCATGCAAAAGTCCTCCTATTCTGACGGGGTACAACTCTCCAATCAAGGTCACCGACAAAGGAAGGATTGAACTCATGAACAAAAGATTCGAGAATGTGCTGCACGTTCCCAAAATTTTTGTCAATATTCTCTCCATGTATCATATGATGAATTCTGGCACCATAAATAAATTCATATTCACACCTGATGTAGTGGATGTCTATGACATGCAAACCAATTCTAGGGTTTCTATTGGTGAGGTAAATCATTAATCTAGATTGTATACATTTTTTGAATTTATTGAACCATGTTATGTTTAACTTCTTACCCATGCTGATGAAAGCAGTAGGATATGGCATGAAAGGTTCGAGAATTTCAATTTCAGATATATGTAAAAAATCAACAAGAAAATATTGGTTGATGGTCTACCATACATCCATTTCTCCAAAGGAATCTGCGAGGGATGTGTTCTTGGAAAACACCCTCAAGAGAAATTCGACAAAGGAAAGACTCGGAGAGATTCTTGTCCTTTAGATATGATCCATAGTGACCTCATGAGCCATTTTCCGCATCCATCAATTAGAAAAGTGAGGTATGTTCTCAATTTTGTTGATTATTTTTCACGTTTCACATGGATTTACTTTCTCAGGAAAAAATTAGATGTCTTTCAACACCTCAAAGATTTTCAAGGCCCTAGTTTATACACAGTCAGGAAATAAAATCAAAGTCCTCTGAACTGATAATATGGGAGAGTATGCCAGTCATGAGATCCAAAATATTTGTCATGAGGCAGGGATTCATTTGCAACACATAGTTCCCTATACTCTGCAACAAAACAGAGTTGCTGAGTGGAAAAATACATATCTAAAAGAGATGGCATCTTGCATGAAAAGTCAATTCCATGGATATTATGGGTCAAAGAACTTGATTGTGAAACCTACATCCAAAACATATCTCCCCATAGATATGTCAAGGATAAGACCCCCCTACAAGGCTTGGAGCGGCCTCAAACTGGAAATGACCCACTTTCGTATTTTCGGTTCATGTGCATGGGCCCAGATTCCCTATGAAAAGAGGAAGGCACTTGATCCACAGAGCACATAGTGTATCTTTGTTGGATACCCTGACGGTGTGAAGGGATACAAACTTATTGATATTTCCTCAGACAGGCTCGTCATTGAGTGAAGTTTCCAATTCAAGGAAAGTGTCTCACATGTACCTCATCAATCGCATGAAGACACCTTAATTATTCCACATGTTCGAGATGATGACCATGCACATGCCAAATCTTCTTCAGATGAGAGTTATGATTAAGAGGATTCAGATGATCCAGATACAGAGTCAGTATAGTCAGATACATAGTCATTTCATCTAGATGCAGGTACAGAACCACAACAAAGGCCTAAGTGGGCCCAAACTACTATTTAGGATGTAGGGGATCTTGTTGATGATCCAATTGATACTAGGAGGACTCGATATGATTTTGAGGAGAATCCTATTGCACTCACTGCCACTGAACCAATTCCATCCAGACATATTTTCTTGTTTTAGTTTTCAGATCCACAGTCTTATAACGAGGTTGCTAGAAATCCCTTTTGGGAATCTTCCATGCAGGAGGACTACAACTCCCTCCTCGAGAACCAGACTTGGGATCTGGTTCCCCTTCCTTCTAGAAGGAAAATTTCAGGTGTATATGGGTCTACAAGATCAAGAGGGAAGCGGATGGAAAGATTAGTAGATACAAATCTAGGCTTGTTTCCAAAGGCTTTCAGCAGGTGCATGACATTGACTATGATGAGACCTTCACTCTAGTAGCGAAGATGGATTCCATACATTTGGCACTTGCCATTGTGGTGGCCAAGGGATGGGAAGTCCATCATATGGATGTGAAGAATGCATTTCTTCATGGTGATCTCTCTGAGGAGATCTATATGGAGAAGCCACAAGGCTTTATGAAGAATTCATGTTTGGTCTCTCGATTGAAGAAGTCTCTTTATGGCCTCAAGAAGGCTCTGAGGGAATGATATGCCAATATGGACTCCTACCTGCTGTCACAGAACTTTGTATGCTATCAATCAGACCCAAATGTCTACATGCTCAAGACAGATGATTCACTTATACTCTTAGTTTTGTACGTTGATGATTTGTTGATCACTGGTTTCTCAAATTCAATGATTGTTGCAATCAAGAGGATTCTACATGACACATTTTTTATGATGGACATGAGTCCACTACACTTATTCCTTGGAATCTATATCACTCAGGATGTATCAAGTATAAAACTATCTCATGCCAAGTATGCATGAGATCTCCTTGAGAGATTTCACATGATAGACTGCAAGTCTTCTCTGACTCCTTTCCTATCAGGATTCAAACTTGAGGATGGAGGGGACACTCCACTGGTTGAAAAAACACTATACATACATCTAGTGGGGAGCTTATTGTATCTCACACACTCTAGACTAGACCTCTCCTATGCAGTTGGCAGAGTTTCCAAGTTCATGCAGGAGATTCATGAGCTACATCAGAAGGAAGCGAAGAATATCCTTCGATATGTAAAAGGAACCATCACCTTTGGGATTCATTATGCAATAGACTCTACATTAGATCTCATCGGGTTCACTGCTTCTGATTGGGTTAGTGATAGAACTGATCACAAGTCCACATTTGGTTACTCACTTAGTCTTGGTTCTGGGCCTATATGTTGGTCAATCAAAAAGCAGGCTGCTATTGTTATTTCTTCAACTGAGGAAGAGTAAAGAGGGGTAGTTAACATAACCATTCAGGCTATGTGGCTACAACATTTTCTCTCTAAGTTGGGCATTCAATTTCATCTATTTATCATCGTCCGGTGTGACAACCAGAGCACTCTGAAGTTCTGCAGAGATCCAATTTAGAGGCAGCGTATGAAGCACATCGAGGTCCACATGCACTACATCTGAGACTTAGTACATGAGGGGATCATCGACCTATAGTTATTTCCTTCAGCAGAATAGACAACATACATCTTCACCAAGACCTTTACTAAGTAGAAGTTCCATTCTCTACAAATTTGTCTTGAAGTGAAGGACACATTTTCCTAGCAGCTGTATTTATTATTTTTTACATACATTGTACCTTG
>JASDQU010685911.1:0-38940 GCA_032191745.1 Picea mariana | reverse complement strand
CATCTAACTAACCTATGTCCTAACCTACTCCTTTGTGCCTTTAGCCCATTTTAAACTGTTGGGCTAAGAAAATACTCTACCCTGGGGTTATTTGACCAAGATTAGACTGTTTGATCAAATTTATTCACTAGCTAATCTAAATTACTTGGCTATGATTAGACAATATAGACAAGCTTATTTACTAATCCTAAATACTTAAATTCAAAAGGCTTGGCCATGTTTACACTGTATGGGTCAAGTCATTACCAATTCATGGGGATTTGTCCTTTTTCTTTCATGCTCTCCTTTTGTTTTCTCATTTCTTTTCTTTTCTCTTTTCTTTTCTTTTCTTTTCTCTTTTTTTATTATTATTAGAATGCAACACTATCTGCAAGTCAAAAACACTAAAGGGACAAAATTACAATCAACACTTGATCCTATAAATTATAGGTTTATAACACAATATTCGATGCCTTTCCATCTATCAAACATCTCTATGATGAGTCTTTATACCACTAACAAATACCTTGAGACTCTTCATCTTCTCTGGCAGTTTTGTTTCTTGTGAGATCATCATCAATGCCCATTATGCTGAGATTCCTTAGCCTCTCTCGAAGTTGATACCCTTCATATTCTCTTTCGATCACCCTGAAGCCTCTTTGAATTCTCTGTGTAGAAACAATCAGTGGTTTCTGGAAGTTCCCCAGAGATCCTCCACGCGCTCATGCTCTTAGCACCTTTTCCCCTTTCTGTGAAAAACTTCACAGTGGGTGCTAGCTCTTATGGCTAAGCCCCTTCCTTTGATGCGACCACCGGTGCTAACCAAGTGCCTAACCAATAGTCATTTCATGATTTCCCATTTCGGGTGATCAACTGTGAGTCATTTTTCACCACTACCTCCTCCCCTTCTCTTCTGCTGATGTGACCATTGGCTGTAACCACAGGCCTACGCCAACAAGTGCTTCATGATTTTAAACTTCGGGACATTGCGAGCTTTGTGAATTCGCTCACCTATCTTATTCAAATTCCCAATCCCTGAATCAACGAATTTCTCTAGACCAAATCGACGGTCGTTGATTCCCTTGCAATCAACAACTCATATCGACTTCATGAATTCACATTTCATGACTTTGCAAAGCAGCTTCCTCTATGCTCCAGATTCTTGAACTCTCGATATCCATGGGTGCCAAATCAACGACTCACGCTCCTTAGTGATCCAACAGTCTAGATCTCACTTTCACAAATTCTGAATTCATTCTTCATCGTGTGAGATCAATGGTCCATAATGCTTCCTTGATCAATGACTGTGATCAAATCGCGATTTCACGTTTCGTGACTTTGTGTCTCATCTCCCTGGAAAATCAACGGTCCATATCTCTCCTTGATCCGACGGCTTAGATAATGTCGTGATTTCACATTTTGTGACTTTGGAGGTTAGAGCACCTCCTTCCTTTGACCCTTCAGTAAGAAAAATGTTGATCTCTCTCCACATGTCCTTGTTGACATAGTCTACCACCTGTGTCTTGCTGACATGGTCTGCCACATTCACCTCCTGGATCTAATGGCCCAGATTATTCCTTTATCCAATGGCTTAGATCATATCACAATTTTGCATTTCATGACTTTGGAAAATAGCTTCCTCTGTGCTCTAGATTTTCGAAATCGCAAAACTCCTCATCTGCTACCACGTGTCCTTTGGATCGAACAGTCCCCCTTCTTTCGAGACTTTTTAATCCCACTTCACCTTAAACTTAAAGTTCATGCATGTTCTTCTGGATCCAATGACGGTTGATCCTCACGTTCAGATCAACAACTAAGATCTGATCTCCTCATCTGCACTTCCTCTAGTCACTGGACTCTGATCTAATGACCCACAATGCTCCTTGATCCACGATCAATGACCCACGTCACTCCTCCTCCTGAGCTTCATTCCTCCTGACTTGGAATAATTTCTAAGTGCCAAAGGCCTTGATGTTTTATCCTTCTGCGAGTCTTGATGATTTGGTCCTCATGCGCGCTTTTGTAATGCACAATGTGCTATCTCTTCTAAGCTTTCTCTTTTGTGTCTTCATTGTTGTGTTTTCTATGCACACTCTTCCTGTAACCCTGTCAACATCACTCTTCCAATATTGTTGTTGTTCTTGTGCCATCGATGTTTACTCTAATCTTTCCATTAATGACAAGCACACTCGACCTGTGAAGATGCCAACAATATCCCCCTTTGGCATTGATGGCAACCTTGAATGGTTGCACTATTCTACTTAGATCCCAACTATAGCATCCAGAACACCTTTTCTCCCCCTTTGACATCAATGTCAAAGAAAACATGCCCCCCCTGAGTTCTTGCAGTATTCTTCGGAGGTATCAGATATTCAACCAACACAAACTCCCCCTGACAGGATAGACCTTCTTAGGTTGACAGTGAGTTCATGCCCAAGTTCTGGCGTAGATACTATAATTGAGCTTGTGCAAGCGGTTTAGTGAAGATATCAACAATCTGATCTTTGGATGGAATATAATGTAAATAAACCACAGAGTTGGTTACCTTTTCCCTCAAGAAATGATACCTGATGGGTATATGCTTGGTCTTGGAGTGGAAGACAGGATTCTTTGACACACTAATTGCACTAGTATTATCACAATGGATTTGAATCGGTGTAGTATAATTTATCCCCAAGTCTACAAGTGTTTGAATCATCCACAATACTTGGGTACAGTAGGTGGTAGCTGCAATGTAGTAATCTTCTGTAGTTGATAAGGAAATGGAACCTTGCTTCTTGCTCAACCACGCTACTAGATAATCTCCTAAGAAGAATGCACCTCCACTCGTGCTTTTCCTTTCATCCATGCAGTTAGCCCAGTCAACATATGAATAGACTGATAGTTGAAAATTTTGATTCCTAGGATACCATAGGCCATAGTCCATTGTTCCTTTCAAGTATCTGAATATTATTTTGACATCTAACAAATGACTCTGTTTAGGTGTGTCCTAGTTCCTTCCTACCATTCCAACATAATGCACTATGTCTAGACGGGATGCTGTGGTGTACAATAGGCTGCCTATCATAGACCTATATGAACTCTGATCAACATGAGGCAAATCATCATCCTTTCTTAACTTACATCCAGTGACCATAGGTGTGCTCATAGGCTTAGAATCTTCCATTTGAAACATCTTCAACATTTCTCTTAGATATTTTTTCTAAGAAAGAAATATTCCTTTAGACTTCTGAGTAATTTGTAAGCCAAGAAAAAATGGCATTTCCCCTATCATAGATATTTCAAATCCAGATTACATGGCAGACGCAAACCATTGTACCAATGAAGCATTATTACTATTGAAGATGATGTCATCTACATAGACCAACACAATGATCATATCATTACCCTCTTTTTTGACATATAGATTGTTGTCAATTGTTCCTCTCTTGAATCCTTTTTCTTGTAGATACGTATCCATTCTATGGTACCAAGCACGAGGAGCTTATTTCAACCCATATAAGGATTTCTTCAGCTTGTAGACAAAGTCAAGGTTATCTGAAAGTTGGAAACCTTTTGGTTGTTCCATATAAACTTCTTCTTTTAGATATCCATTTAGAAAAGATGAATTGACATTCATTTGATAAAATTTAAACTCCTTATGACAAGCATAGAAAAGAAACATTCTAATAGCTTCTAATCTTGCTACAGGTGCAAATGTTTCATCAAATTCTAGTCTTATTTGAGCATATCCTTTGCAAACCAATCTAGCCTTATTTATTACAATATTTCCTTGCTCATTCATCTTATTTTTGTAGACCCATTTTGATCCTATTACATTTTTATCTGATGTCCTAGGAACGAGTTCCCAAGTGGCATTCTTTTCAATCTGGTCAAGTTCCTCATTCATTGATTTTAACCAATTTACATATTTATTGGCCTCATTGAAGTTCTTGGGTTCCACCATGGATATGAATTCTATATGTGATTTCTCAGTGTTTTGATTAACCTTCTCCTTGTTTGTATACCTTTGTATTTTTCATCAATTATCTGACTTGTAGGATGATTATTTTGAGTAATTCTGGAGGAAGAATTTGATGTTGTCTACTGATTTGAGTTTACCTGAGTATTTGCATATTCATCTGACTCAGAGTCTTCTTGTTCTGATTATTGAACCTGCTCAGCTTCAACTTCATCTATATCTTTTGTTGTTGATTTAGTAGTCTTCACCTCTCTTACTCGGATTCCTTCATCAACTTTTATGTCAATACAGTGAACCAATTTAAGCAGCCTCTTATTATAGCATTTGTATCCTTTATTGTTTGTAGCATACCCTAAGAATATGCCTTCATCATCCCTATCATCATACTTACCAAGGTTCTCATTATTATTTTTTATGTAACACTTAATCCCAAAGACTTTGAAGTATTTGATTGAAGCAGGTCTCCCATACCACAGTTCATAAGGTGTCTTGGCACTGTGTGGTGTGAGGTGGGATTTGTTAAGAACATTGACTATTGTGTGTATTGCTTCTACCCAGTAGGTTTGACCAATGTTCTTATCATTCATCATTGACATGGCCATTTGCTGCACTATTTTGTTTTGCCTCTCAACTACTCCATTTTCCTGTGGAGTTCCTGGGATTGTGTATTCTCTCTTGATCCCTTTTTTATCACAGAATTCCTTAAAATCACTTGACATAAATTCTCCACCTCTGTCTGATCTTACTGCCTTTAACCACTTACATGTTTGATTCTCAGTTAAATCCTTAAATATTTTAAATTTCTCAAATTCTTTAGCTTTTTCTTTGAGAAAAGAAACCCAAGTGATTCTGGAGTAATCATCAATGATCATCATAAAGTAGTTTTACTTTCCTATTCCTTCCTCTCTTGATGATCCACATAAATCCATATGAACTAATTGGAGTGGTTTATCTGTTGAAGTAGAGCTCTGGGATTTAAACTATGTCCTGGTTAGCTTTTCTACTTGGCAGGGTTTACACACAGAGTCTTGTGGCTTTGATATTCTTGAAAGATCTTTTACTACCTCAATGTTTTTTAGCTTGATTAAGTGGTCAAAGTTTATATATCCAACTCTCCTATGCCATAACCAACTTTCATCATGTTTGCTTAGATGACACTCTTCTTTATCTTCTTTCGACACATATACATTTTTATCTGTCCTTATGCCTTTAGCCACAACTTGTCCTAAGTTTACAGACTTTATCTTGCAATACTTGGAAGTGAACACCACTTCACATCCTCTATCACACATTTGACTTACACTAAGAAAATTGTGTTTCATCCCATCTACAAGAAGAACATCCTGATCTTTTCCTTTTCCATTACTTAAACTTACCATCCCTTTACCCTTGATCTTACCTGGAGCATCATTTCCAAAGGTTATGTTTCCTAATTTTCTTTCACTTAGAGATAGAAACTTACCTTTGTCTCTTGTCATATGTTTGGAGCATCCATTGTCAATATACCATGGGTTCTCTTGTCTTTGAGACGACAACACTAGTCCACACTTGTCATTTTCTTTGTTCCTCCAAACCTTGACATTTTCAGCAAAAATATTCAAATATGGATCGTAGTTCCTTAAGCAACAGTCTGCAACTTTATGTCCAAAATTATGGTAGGTGTAACATTCTAGTTCATTGAGTAAAGGATCATAATGATTGTTATGCTTAACCTATGCCATTTTCCAGCCATCACATGATTCACAGTCTGTGATTTTTTGTTACTTGGCTATCTCATTCTTTGTTGTGGCATATATCTATTCCTTGAGTGTTTTGATTGTTCATATCTAAATCTTAAAGAAAATTTTATAGCTTTGTGACCAAAGTTAGAACAGAAAAAACAATATCCATAGAAAAATCCTTTGTACCTAGAAAATGGTTGTCTTCTTTGAGCAGGTTGATTTCTTTGTTCTACAATTTCAGTTCTAGTACTTTTTCTTTCACTCTTCCTTGGCAACTGGTTATCTTCCTTTGTTTATCCATATTTTTTGTTTTCAATGAATGTAGATTTGACAAACTTGATAGAATCTTTGTTGCTTGGTTGACTACAACTTGGTCCTTCTTCATAACCCAAACCAGTTTTCAAATTTGGATTCCTTTGTCGATTCAGAATGGTGGTTAATCCTTCTGAGGCTTTAATGCTTGGAATATTTTGGAGATACAATGCTTTGAAGTTCTCCATCTCTTTTATTTTATTTAATACCTCTTTCTCTAAGGATTCACATCTTGCCTTTTTCTCTGATAACTATTTTTCAGAATGTCCTCTATTTTCTTTGCCTCTTCTAACTCCACCTTTAGCAGGGAAAAGTCTTTATCATTCTTTTCAAACTACATCAACAACTGTTTTTGTTTTCTTTTCTCGAGTTTGAGTCTGTCAGTTTCTTATAAGGAACTGATCAGTTCACCTTCCATATCAACCACAAATTCTACATCATTAGCATCACTTCCTGTGATTTTGTTATCACAATCCTCTTTGGCCATAAGCATGAATTCATTTACCTTATCTTCATAGGAAGAGTCAATGTCTGTGTCTTCTGAAGAGTCATCATTGTTTACGCATAAAATTTTTCTTTTATCAAATATTTTGGATTTGTACTTATTTTCACCTTTAGAATTCTGATCCTACTTCTTGTGTGGAAACTATATGCAAAGTGACCTATCTTTCCACAGTTAAAACACTTGAAGGGAAAATTGCCTTGATACTTGCCTGATCCTTTCTTTAGTCTTCTCATAAATTTTGCTTCAATTTCATCAGGCTTAGAATCCTAATCCTTATTTGCTTTAAATGATGCTTCTCTAGAGGTGGGTTTATCTTTACCTATCCTCATTTCATATGCAGTCAACGTTCCTAGAAGTTGATCAAAATCCAAATCTTTTAGGTCATTAAGTTATTCTATAGCAGAGACCTTCGGGTTGAACCTATCTAGTAGAGATCTCAAAATTTTTTGAGCTAAAGAGGGTTCCTCAATTTTTTCACCAAGTGATTTCATTGCATTTACTAGTTCTTCAACTCTCAGAAAGTACTTCCCAACAGTTTCTTCCTCTTTCATCTTTAGTTGTTCAAAATGTACTCTGTAGGTTTGAATCTTAGCATCCTTTACCTTCTCATTACCTTCATAACTACTAATGAGTTTGTCCCACATTTCTTTGGCAGTTCCTAAGTTCATAACTTTTACAAATTTTTCTTCTGCAAGCCCACTCAGAATAACATTCATAGACTTAGCGTTGAAGATGAACTCTAGCTTGTCATCCTTATTAGCTAGTACAATTGGCTTTACATAACCCGTCTCTACCACATCCCATACATCTGCACCTAAATCCATTATGTAAGTTCTCATCCTAACTTCCCACAAGGAAAAGTTTGTTCCATTGAACAGGGGGGCCTTATTGGTTGAAATTTCTTCATGGCTTGACATGTTTAAGCTTACTGATCTACCTTTAGATAAAAGGAACTAGCTCTGATACAAATTGTTGGATAGCTGAGAGGGGGGGGTGAATCATTTGTTCCTGTGCTTAAACAATTGTACCCATTTTAAACTCTTCACATAACACTCAATCATGATCATAATTATATAGGGAAGTAAGCACTAGAACTTTAAACATCAATCACACACATGTATATACACAGAGACAAATATTTCCTAAGGAAACCCGTAAAGGGAAAAACCTCTTCTTCTTGATAGGATAAGTAATCTTTATTTTCTTTACATTATCATTTTTATGAGCACCAACTCATTGTGAGGCTACCACCTCTATCTTGCAAGTTGCAACTTGTTGAGAGCACCAAATCTTTGGTTTCTCTATCACCCAGTAGAAGGAAGCACAAACTCCCTGAGTGTTATAGCACCAACTGGATGGAAGCACCAACTTCCAGTCACACTGGAACCAACCTATATAATAGAGAACAATATTTCTCCCTTGCACCACCCTCCCACCCTAGTTTTTCTGGTTGTAACTAGATGGAAGCTACAACTCCTTGTTCTTCAAGCACCCACTTGAAACTCTAAGGACACCAATCCTCCCAAGCACCTCCCAACCACCCTGAAATATAAAAAATTTGTTACTGGAACTTATTATAGTGATACAATGTTTATCTATAGCTTACCAGTCTCATCATTGTACTACTGCACTGATATGCTCTACATGCATTAGTGTCTTCATGCTCGCAGTCTTCTTTGAGCTTTCTATTCTTTTTCTCTGTCTCTAGCATGTGCACCTCGACCACCTCTTTCTTTCTCAGACATGAATTTCTATCTTATGCGCTATGCCTCTTCTCTCTCCCCTTCAACTACTGCACACAGTCTTATTTTACCCACATGAATCACTCTCAACAATAGCAACCCCCTCTTCTCTATTATGCATATAGTTATGATCCCAAGTCCTCTGCCAGATCATCCAACTAACTCTTCGTCCCCTCTGGTGATTACACTGAGTATGTTCTTCACTCATGGTCGTTATGCCAAGACTCTTTGGCTTCTTTGGAAGCTACAATATTCAACACCTTTCCATCTGTCAATCATATATATGATGAGTCTTTATACCATTGAAAGATACCTCGAGAATCTTCATATTCTATGGCAGTTTTGTTTCTCGTGAAATCATCATCAGTGTCCCTTATGATGAGATTTCTTAGCCTCTCTGGTAGTCAAGACTCTTCGTCTTCTCTATCGATCACCATGAAGCCTCTTTGAATTCTCTGTGTAGAAACAAGCAGTGGTTTCTAGAAGTTCCCCATAGATCCTCCACATGCTCATGCTCTTAGCACCTTTTTCCCTTTTTGTGAAAAAATGCACAGTGGGCACTAGCTCTTCTGACTAAGCCCCTTCCTTTCACGTGACCACCGATGGTGAACACGTGCCTAACCAATAGTCATTTCACGATTTCACATTTCTGGTGATCAACTGTGAGTCACCTTGGTTTTTCCAATTTGTGAAACTCTGAAATGGAGCCTATCACCACTAGCTCCTTCCCTTCTCTTTCGATGATGTGACCAATAACTGTGACCAAAGGCCTATGCCAACATGCGCTTCACGATTTCTCACTTTGGGACATTGTGATATTTGTGAATTCACTCACCTATTTTCTTCAAATTCTCGATCCTCGAATCAACGAATTTCTTGAGACTAGATCGACGGTCCTCGATCCCTTGCAATCAATGACTTAGATCAACTTCGTGACTTCGCATTTCACGACTTTGAAAAGCAGCTTCCTCTATGCTCCAGATTCCTGAACTCTTGATATCCATGGGTGTCTAATCGACGACTCATGCTCCTCAGTGATCCAACGGTCCAAATCTCACTTTCGTGAATTCTAACTTCATTCTTCATTGTGTTAGATCAATGGTCTAAAATTATTCCTCGATCAACGGTTGTGATCAAATCGAGATTTCACGTTTCATGACTTCGCGTCTCATCTCCCTATATAATCAATGGTCCAGATCTCTCCTTGATCCAACGGCTCAGATCATGTCATGATTTTGGAGGTTAGAGAACCTCGTTCCTTTGACCCTTCAGTCAACAAAATATTGATCTCTCACCACGTGTCCTTGCTAATGTAGTCTGCCACCTTTGTATTGTTGACATGGTCTGCCACATTCACCTCCTGGATATGAAGGCCTAGATTAGTCCTTGATCCAATGGATCAGATCACATCACGATTTCTCATTTTGTGACTTTGGAAAATAGCTTCCTTTGTGCTCCAAATTCCCGAAATCACGAAACTCCTCATCTGCTACCACGTGTCCTTCGGATCGAACAGTCCCCCTACTTTTGGGACTTTGTAAACCCACTTCACCTTGAACTTAAAGGTCATGCACATTCTTCTAGATCAAATGACGGTCAGTCCTCGTGCTCATATCAACGACTGAGATCTGATCTCCTCATCTATGCTTCTTATGGTCACTGGACTCTAATCTAACGACCCATAGTGCTCCTTGATCCATGATCGACAAACCACATTTCTTCTCCTCTTGAGCTTCATTCCTCCTGACTTGGAATAATTTCTAAGTGCCAAAGGCCTCAACCTTTGATCCTTCTGTGAGTCCTGATGATTTCGACCTCGTCTGCGCTTGTGTAATGCGTAAAGTGCTATCTCTTCATAGCTTGCTCTTCTGTGTCTTCATTGTTGTGTTTTCCATGCACACTCTGCCTATAACCCTGTCAACATTGCTTTTCTGATATCACTGTTGTTCTTGTGCCATCGACGTATACTCTGATCTTTCCATCAATGACAAGCACACTCGACCTATGAATATGCCAACATAACTATCATTATTAATGGTGATATCATTATCAGATAACGAGAGATATTAGTTTTGGATATCATTATTAGTTAGGGATGTTATACTCTTAATACATACATTGATAATTATGATTCCTAATTAATAGATAATATATTCTTCATAACATTATATTGGGTAGTGTATTTTCAACTTAGAAGTTAGGAAAAATTATTCGTTGATTAAATATTGGGAATCCTTATCGATTAATGGCTAGTCTTAATTTATGATTAAATGATAATTTCATTAGAAATTTTACATTCTAGGGTTTATGGTTTCCTTGTTTAGTTTCGATTTAGAAAGGTAAAAGTGAGTTGATCAAGGAATTAATAAAACCCCCTGTTGTGTTTTTAATATTAGATTGGTCAGTTACTATGTGCTTGAATAGTCCTTTTAATGATAAACTTGTTAATCAATGTTTCTTGATGTTGTTATGTGCCTAACTTAGTTCACCTTTTGATAAAATTTATGACCATAGTAGCTTGGTAATAGTTCACACCTTCACACTTAGACATATTTATTAACAATTAATGGTTTTGGTTTGTTGGCAAATTTTTGTATTAGCTTGCACTTTTCTTTTGAGTGACGTCATCTTGCGTCTTGCCAACCTGTTGCATGGGCATGTGGGTTTAGTCTTCTTGTCAGTTATTTCAGCTCTAAGCGCATTGGATTTATCTAGAGTCCTTGGTCCAGATAGGTTATGTGCGCCAGGGTTATTGTCACACATATCACCTTGGGACGACATGAGTCCTGATGAGGGGGTCATGGCACACCCTATTGGATAGAGGGGAATGATGACTTGGTCAAAGTCTGTGCTTCCCGTTGTAGGTGATGTGGATCATCGTAGTCATTGTTGGTGGTTGGGTTGTAACGCCTTCATGACTTGGGTCTGCATTCTATAGAGGTTCTAGTTACTGGTCGTTAAGGCCGCTATGTCAGGATGGTGGATGTTTCCCTTTATCTTGTAGGCATTGTCATGTTGTGTCGGGTGGGTAGTCATTACTATCTGTCTTGATCTTCGTATGTTTTCACCCAGTTGCTCAATTTTCTCTTGGGTTGAGTTATTGTTGTATGTTGCCTGATCTACGTGTGTGGTGTTCACCATTAGTTGTGTGGTTCAATTGTTTGTTGTCCTTGCCTTTCTTCTTAAAAACAAAAAAAAATGCACTTTTTGCTTCACTTGTAGTTGTAAATATGGGGTTGTTACAATTGGGTACTACAGTAAGGAGTAGGAGGCTCTACCGGATGGTAGGAAGTAGTCATGTGTGGTGCTCAACATGGTTGAAGCTGAGTATGTGGAATCATGTGCAACAGTGTGGCTTCAAAAGTTGTTGTATGGGTTATTTGGTCTCGGATTGGAGGTGACCTACATTTAGTGTGACAACTAGAGTTGCATCAATTTTTCAAAGAACCTAGTATTCCATGATAGGTCAAATCATATCGAGATCAGATACTACTATATTAGGGATATTGTACATAGGGGAGTAGTGAGGCTCCAGTTTGTGACTTCTGAGGATCAAGTTGCATACGTGTTCACCAAGCCATTGTCTTGGATGGAATTTGAGAACTTCAGGGACAATCTTGGTGTGGTCCCTCCTCAGAGGGAGTGTTCTCATCCAAAATGAAAAAGGGATAGCACTGAGAAAAAATGGAAAAATTTCATCTAGCATGGAAATGGACTAGCATTGAGTCTGGTAGGTCTCATCCAACATGAGAAAGGGTTGGCATTGAGAACAAATGTAAAATCTCATCCAACATGAAAAATACTTGGCACTGAGTCTGGTGGATCTCATCTAGCATGTAAAAGGGCTAGCATTGAGACAAATGGATCTCATCCAGCATGAAAAAGGGTTGGCACTGAGATCGAGGGTGCACATGATTAGGTACTGATGCATTAAAGGGTAGTGGATGTCCCGGGGACATGTTGTAGCTATTGAGAGCTACCCACAAACCTTGGATGCATGGGGCAAAGTCATGTTTCACTATGGATATCCTATGTGGATATGGTAACTCTACCTGTAGACTCGTCTACAAGACAGTGTGAGTCTTTCCCATGTCATGTGAGATGGATGGATGTTTCTAATGCCACTACATGTAGAACATCCTAGTTAATACATCCCTATATAAAAGGAAGTGTTGATGATTTGGTAGCTATGGGATGTCTTAACCTCCACATGTAACATTTAACATAGAATAGAATATTCTAGAAGCAAGCAAACCATTAAACAGATGTGTGGAAACCCTAGAAGAAAAGTTGGCCTAGTAGAATAATAATATTAGATTATTATCTTCCAGAAATACAAGTCAACTCCATAGGAAAAATATAAACATAAAATACAATTACCAAAAAGTAAGGTCGGCCCAACCAGAAAATTCATTGGATATATTAATATAAATACAATATGTTTTGGCTCATTTGGAGAGCCACAAAGTGTGCAAGTCTTGTCGAGAGATGCAGTTGCAGCTGCAAGTAGGAATAAGGGTGTATGGTCATATATTGGGTCTTGGTATCTCTATAACACTATCTTGGTGATTCTCTTGGTGATTCTTGGTGAAACTCTTGGTGATATTCTTGGTGATACTCTTGGTGATATTCTTATGGTGCAAGTCTGAGAGAGTACTGTAGTTGTAGCTATTGCAGTTGTGTATGGTACTTGTTCTATGGATATAGAGATTCTATCTCTTGTGCGCTACCCTTGGAGAAGGAAAACTCTACTTGTCTTGAGTTTTTGTTGTAGTTAGCAACTAGGGTTTATCTGTTGGTTCTGGAGTAGGCTTGTTGGAATTATTCTAAGTAAAGGCTAGGATGCTCAGGGGTGTCTTAGTGCTTATGGTTGGGTGACAATGATGTGACATTTTCTATGGTTAAACAAGCATACCGAAATTTTAAAATTAAGCACCAAGCAATTTCTTCCTACAACTATCCAAACCCACCCAAATATCTTCCCCACAACCTGCACAACCCAAGGAAGGACATTCCCCTTCACTAATCACAATCCCAAAAACCTTCCCTCTTCCCTTCAGGGCTCCAGTGCACTTGGTCGAACAAAAATATCTTTACTAGGGACTCCAAGAATGTCAGCGGCTAGGAAACTACCAACACATAGTTTACCATCCTCGGGGAATCTCTCTCTCGCACATAGAATTGACTTTGCAATCCTATCAACCTACTTCTTCAACTCCAAAAATTCACGCTCCTACACTTGTCTCCAAGTCGATGTCTCTTGTTTCTATGTAATCTCATCACTACTCCCAAATTCTTGTTCTTCCCCCAAACTACTCAGACTCTCCCCACTACTAGACTGACATAGACTACTCAACTTCTAGATTGTTGTGTTTCTCCATATGAATTCCTCTTTTCCTTTCTTGCTTGACTCACACTCCTCCCAAGGAGGAAATTACTTAGCCCCATGCTCACAATAAATTTCTAAAGTGACTTCTCACATGCACCCTCTTACAAGCATTCAATGATTATCTTTCAAAACACTCTAAAGTAAAATATAAGGTCCATAACACAAGGTAAAATTGTGACAAGATAGGTGGAGATTAATACTCATGAATATTCCCTTTTTGGACTCCTTGGACCCTTGGACCCTTCCCTCTCTTGTTAATACTTATCCACCCATAAATCTGTTCGTGTCCACCTGCAACAACATTATTTGTATTTATTATTATGATTTACAAGTTTTATATATTACATTGCTTGGCCCATGGCCACATATCTTTGCAAATATATACATCAATAAGATTGGGAGTAAAACAAGGATGTTACAACTTAAGAAACAATTTTTTTGCAAGTTCTAAAGGTGAAGATCTACTTGACCATTTAGATGGAGTTCTTGAAAATATTCGTTTAGCTGTTGTGGAAGATATCCATAAGAAATTCACTCCTAGGAACATGTCTTCAATGTTTATTGAATCAAGTATGACTCACAAGGAATTATAGTTTCTAAATTAGATTGAAAATCATGGTTTATTTAAGAGTGTTAGTGCAATGTCAATTTGTGAGGAAATGCAAATATGGAGCAATGAAGATGATAAATTGAGTATGGGCTAAGAAATAATTCATGGTTTTACCTTTGGAGTTAGGGTCAAAGAGGTAAAGGGTAGATGCTTCCTATGGTTGAATCCTAAGAGAAGAAATTTGGTGAAATGGTTGAAGATGTGTATTTTAAGATTGGTCTTGATTCTCATCTCCATTATGATAGAGGAGGAAAAGTATGTGAGATATTACTTGAAATTCTATAGGATAATGGTTTAATGTCTTCTATAAGGATTATAAAATGGAATGGTAAAGAGGAATACAAGTAGGTTCTAGAACATGCTACTAAAGTAGAATATGAGGACAGCTTAATGGAATAATTAAAAATGCTTTGTCAAAATTGAATTATAACGAGTGATGGTAGAGTAGTGAATGTAAACTTGTTTGAGTGCCATGATATCGTTGAAACTTGCTAGTTAGTATGTCATGGAAAATTGTCATTGATGGGGAATAATTTTTTTTCACAGTGCATATGTTCAAAAAGATATCTACACATATTTACAAAGGAACATTCAATTCAAGAAGGAGACACGATCAATTTAGTTGCAAAATTGCATTTAACGTATTCAAAATTACTTTCGGTAAGTTTTATTAATTAAATTGGTGTATCAATTTTTTTATATTTTTAGTAGTTATATGTTAATATTTATGTAATTTTACATAGATATTGAATCATACATTAGATTCAAGTAAAGGATAGCTATACCAAGTTAAATAAAAAATCCACAGTAGACATCTTTATGTTGTCAATGTTTCAGATCACAAACCAGATCCATCATTAAGATAAGTAATCAATATGAGAAGAGGGATATATTGACAATAAATACAAAAGGAGTAAAGAACCCTAGAAAGCTACAAAATGGGATATAGGAATAATACTAAATAATAATAATAACCAAAGGCTAGACCAAGACCAAAAAATAAAAATACTACAGAAAATAAAAAATAAAAAACGAAAAAATTAAGTTGAATAAGAAAAATAAAATCCTAAAGAATAGTACTAATTATTGTATAAACATAATCATTGGAGGGATTCACCCAAATGGGTAGGTTGATAGTTAATGATATAGGAGTGCGCAATGTGTGGGGTTTCAAACCTGAGGATGGACGTAAATCTAAGCAAGTGGGATCACATGCTATAGGTGTCATTTTCTCATTTGAAATTTGGAAGCACACAATATGGAAATAATTAGAATAGATTCTTATTGAAGAAAGTGAAGAAAACAATGATATAGGTGTCTGGGCGCATGCTATAGAGTTTGAAGCCAGCCTCACACCACAATGAAGATGTTAATGCCATTAACTCACCGTACTCCAGCCYCGTTCCTTTGTTCACCCRACGTGCCTAATCAAAGCCTAATGGGAAAAATGGATTAGATCATCTCTGCGGACAYAGAATTCTCKTCTRGAAGAGAGGAGATCACATCCTCRTCAAGGAAGAGAGGATATCACATCACAGAGAATGCTATAAKKGTGTTGGACAACCACATCCCCACAAATWCCTCCTGCAAAATAATGAGAGGAGAAGAACTCCTTTGTCTTGGGGATAGTATTTTGAAACTCTTACCTTACTAGAAAAATAATCCATTTATTATAGACACCTTCGATCACAACTTTTATTCTAGTTAAAAACACAATCTCATCATTTGGCACAAAATATAGAACACAACCATTTTTTATGGCAGGTAGATGAATTATCTTTGACATGATTAATGACCCACTTCCAAAATTATGTATGCCTTCTAGAATAATGATGACTCACAATTATGTTTACAAACAAAATTCATGATTTAGTGCTTCATGAGATGAACATGATATGACCATGATCTCTAGTAAATGACACAGTCTCATCATTTAGCACCAATAATAGAACACAACCAAACTAATGGCACAAAAATGTGAATTCTATTTGACATGATTAATAACCTACTTCTTCAATATGAATCATCCTTGCTACAAGATAGATCATCCATAAACACAACATTTAACTTTGTGTTGCTTCTTTATATTTAGTGTGTTAAACATAATATATGATACCACAAATGATGGTGAAGAAGCTTGATCTAATTATATATTATTCCTTGATATGCTACTTTCATTAGCTATGGGTCCAAATTTATGGAGATGGTGCACACTTTGTTTCTTGATGCTTCTACATTGGTTTCTGTTGGCACCAGGCTGAAGTGGAATGAAGGATGATCATGGGAAATAAAGTGTGAAGAAACTGAAGTAACAACTGGAGGAAGAACAACACGTGTGCATGCAAGAAATATTGCACAAGGAAAGAGACAGTTGGAGGAAGAATAACACACACACATGGGAGGAAGACCTAACATTGTTAAGGTTTGGGTTTTTGTAATATGATTGTAAATGGATAAAGAGCCTGGTATATATAAATATAGATACACAGGTATCATATAGAGGTCGGTTTTCTTTTGCGTTAGTTCAGTTTTTGTAGTATTCCAACATAGTTATGTATGAGTTGATATGTTATGTAATATTGTTCTGAACCAATTTTGTAAGTTGTTGAGATAAGAACAAAGGAGAGAAGAGAGATATAAGGATTAGATCACAGGCTGTGGAGCCTGGTGTGATCTAGTTGACCTTATATAGATCTTACCATCCTGAGGAGAAATGTAAGCGCGGGGCGTTGGAGATGCAAAACTACCATAATAAAAGATCCTAGAGCCAAATATTTGTGGATGTAGCCCAGGAGGGGGTGAACCACAGTAATATATGTGTAATGTGATGAATGCATGTATATATTTGTCTTCTTTTAGCATTTAATTGTTATTCTTATTGAATGAGTTAATACATTTTTATGGAATACGATTGTGTTGTTTGGGAAATAAATTGTGAAGGATATATGCGCACTCGTGATTAATAGTAGATTGCAATTACAATTCGTAGTTTATGGATATGAATAATAAACCCCTATCTCATACTCAATCCTAGGATGTAAACGCATGAGTCTTACAACCAACCATTTAAAGTTATCTCAGGTGAGAAGTTACAGATTGATCAGTTACAGTATGTGAACAACAAATTCACCCACGCAGTAGACTTTTGGCTTAACATTATTGTGGCAGGTTTCATCATAGAATTTGCAGTTGACACAATGAAGTCATACAACACAACAGAGCAAGAATTTCTACGTGGACCTCAAGGAAGGTATATTCAATCATTGTATACTTCTATTAAGATACTTCTATACAACAAAGGTGTAATGACAATGGAATCAAACAACTAAACTTCCCTATGTGCATGGGGGAAGGGGGGAAACATTGATAGAGAGAGGATAAATGGAAGGAGGTAATGATAAAGGAAAGAAGGAGGAGGAACCCTTTGACCCGATCATGATGGATGACGACCATATCAAGTGGATATTGGCATCATTAGGAACGATGTGTAGTGGAGAACCCTACCAATAAAGATGAATACCAAGAAGAGAGTCATACCCACGAGGGAAGGCTTGGTGAGCGATGAGGAAGAGGTAGAGGATCTTCGGGTTGTGGAGCAGATTGAGGAAATCGTGTGTGCAAAATATGAGAGGAAGATGAGAGGCCCAACAATGGGAGGAGAAGGAAACCATCCTATCCATATTAATTTCAATGTGGAACCAATAAACCCATGTGCGACTAATACACCAAAGAGAACACCACCGTTTAGACAACCAAATTTTGGAAAAAGTTTGACATCAAAAAGTACACCTACATAAGGAGCAATAACTGGAGGAGCTAGTTCAGGCAACACTAGTCAAGTATCTACAGTACTGCGCAGAGGAGGCAGTAGTTCAGTATTCAGGATGGCAGGACATGATCCCACCATCAGATTACTAGAATTTCAAGGAGAAGCAACAAAAGACCATGAGAAGCATTTGTTCATTTGTGAAAAGATCTGGGAAGCAAAGCAGATCACTGATGAAGATACTAATCTTGTGCAGCTAGTGATTATGCTAAGAGACCACGCACTAGACTGGTACATGAGTCTAGACAAAAACAGTGCCCCTGGGATGACAAGGACATTGGCAAACATTAAGAAGCTATTGATTAATGAGTTCCATAAGACGAGCTTAGAGGATCAGTACATGAACGAGATGATTGAGATAAGACAAAAACTAGGAGAATCTGTATGGGAGATTGACTAGAGATTCAAGAAACTAAAGGGAAAACTAAAATACCTTATGACCAAGATGCAACATTGGCACCTGTTTGTCAACTCACTACTCCCACACTTAAAATATCCCTTACAACAACAGAAGTTTCAGATGTAGGCAAAGGTTCTGCAGGAAACCTTGCAACTAGAAGAGAACCACTACCATCAGATGGACCCAAGTATCGAAGAAATGAAGGAGGACTTGAAGAATTTAACATTTCAACTGAACCAGAATAAGAACAAGGACAAATGAGAAGTTGTTTGGTGCACCACATGTAGGATGGAAAGACACCACAAGAACGAATGCCAAACATTCACGCAGTACATGGCAAGAAGTATACCAAATATGCTACCATAGGGAGGATTATGGTGCGAAATCTACAAGAAACCAGGTCATGACCATTATCACTGGACGATGATGTAGAAATACCATACAGTTCCAAAGAAATCATATTGCACCTTTTGTAAGTAAGTGGGCCATGACGACAAAGATTGTAGAACTATGGAGCTGATGCGGGAGAGAACATCAAATTCATACAGGGTACAGGCTGAAATGATGACTTGACAAGCAACGCCATAGTACAATCAAGCCCCAACTCTATACAACACTACACAACAACAATATAATACTACGCAACAACCCTACAATAACGTGTAGCCGCAGTATAACCCGACACAGCCCCAGTACAATACTGCACATTACAATCAGGCACCACAGTATAATGTGCTGAGAGGTGACCGAGCATGCAACCGAGGAGGAGGACGAACCAAAGGAGGTTTTGGACGTGGTAGAGGACCAGTCACATGTCACAATTGTCAGCAACTAGGAAATTATGCACAAGAATGTCAACTTCCGCCAACAACTTGTGTGTATTGTCATGCATTGGACCATGATACAGAGGAATCTCTGACACTACTAGTAAATATTCAGGAAAAGAAGAACCAGAACAATCAAAATGTCCAGTGGATTTTAGTTGAAGCAAGGGATGACGGACGAAACATCAACATAGTCACTCATGGAGGAATGAAAACAGGAAACGACGCAGTTTGACAGGAACCAACACAGAAATAATGGGTAAGGAAGAACACTGACTCCAAGAAGCAATTCGACGCGCAAAAGGAAAAGGATATTTTTAAATAAGCCCGACAAGAATTTTAGCAAGAGGACATAGCCTCAACTGCACAACAAAGCAAGGAAGCCACATAATACGAGATGTCACCATTGATATACCATACCAACAGAATGCAGCCCAAGGGACAAGTAAGTACAATCAAAGGCTTATTGCAATCATGCATAAAATTATTAATTGATCCTTTATCTGTGAAAATATTGCAAAACATACTAGAGAAATGTAGCAGTGAGATGGAAGAAAAACTAGAACCAAAGACCATTAACCACCTACACACAAAAAGAAGAACAAGCAGGGAATTTCGATTGAATGCCAATATTGGGGATTTCAACATGGGATATATCATACTAGATCTAGGATCCGAAGTGAATGTATTACCAAAGAAAACATGGCAATGTATGGGAGAGCCAACACTTGGATACTCAAATGTCCAATTGAAACTAGCAAACTAGCATAGAGTCCTACCAATAGGTAGACTGAAAGGAGTGACAGTAGATCTTGATGGAGTGTGCACTAAAGCAGACTTTGAAGTCATTGAAATAGTGGATGGCACAAAACCATACCTAGAATTTCTTGGTCTATATTGGGCGTTTGACAACTAGGCCATAATCAATTTGAAAAATAGGAAAATGACATTTGAATTTGGAGAATACAGGGTCATAGCATCACTAGATCCATCGGAAGGGGAGAGGTTCATAAAACCCACTTGCGTAGACTTAGAGGAGATCGACCAGTTGTATAGAACAACTGCGCACGATGAGGATTACGTCAATCCAAATGCAGACGGGGTACTCAGTTGGTGGAGCATTATTTCATGTACAATAGACTCAGACACTGGGTTGGAAAACTGGCAGCAGAGACTACACAAAGTATCCACGAGAAGATGTGAAAGAATAGACCCCATAGTAATATGGGTAGGCACAAAAATAAGAGAACCACCCAATTTTAATGGACGAAATGATTTGGAAAAATTCTTGACACAATATGAAGACACAATATTAGAAAACCATCGAATGTTATCACTTGAATTAGCACTCAAGGACACACCCGTAATATGGTGGGGTGCACATAAAGAGACCATCACAGACTGGTATCAATGTACGCAACTACTATGCATAAGGTTCGATGCAGAATAGGAATACACCAAAAAAAAAAATACGAAGGAAAAGAGTCCCCAATGGAACACTTGGCGAAGTGCAAAACGCTGTGGAAAATGATACCACCGGAGGAATGGCCTCACCACTTCATACATACTTTAGAGGTCATACTAGTGAACTGGTATACATACTAGGAACTGCGCAAAGGAACTACAACATGGAGGACACTACAACAGAACTTCATGATCACTTTCTCATTTGAGAACGAGAACCCCGACATAGATGCAACCCTCAAATGAACCATAGGAGTAATATTCATCAAAGAACCGGAAATATAATTTATCATAGAAGAGAAACAATAGAATAAACAGACAGTCAATGAACTACTATCATGCTACCATGTACACGAAGAAGCACCAAATGACGATCATCCACATGATATCTAGATCGAAGAAGTAGAAGGCGAAAGAGATGTGGAAGGACCACCCATAGAATCAAAATTCATATATGTGCTAATCAAGGTAAAGAAAACTAACATCTGGATAGTTGAGCAGCCCAAAATGGCCAACATTGGAGACTACTGAGATGAGAAAACAGTAGAAAGCATCACATAATTGTTGCTCGAATATAGTGACCTTTTTCCCACAACATTTATAGAAATGAAGGGTATAGATGGAGAACTGGGAGAGATGAATATACCACTCAGACCTGAAGCAAGACCTATTACACATCAAACCTACAGACTGAACCCCATATATAAACATAAAGTTAAATATGAGATCGACAGAATGCTCGAAGTCGGCATCATCGAACCAGTTGAGGAATCAGAATGAATAAACCAGATGGTAGTACAGGACAAGAAACAAGGAAGAGGGATTAGGATATGCATCGACTTGAGGAAGTTGAATTATGCATGCCTACACGACCCATTCCCTACAACGTTCACAGATGAACTATTAGAGAATGTGGGGGGACATGAATCTTACTCATTAACTGATGGATTCTCAGGCTACCAACATATTAAGATAGCACAGGAGGAAAGACACAAGACCACCTTTGCAACAAAATGGGGATATTATCATTACACAATCATGCCGTTTGGACTGAAAAATGCACTCACAATATTCTCCAGAGTGGTCATCGCAGCGTTTAAGGAATTCATCCATAAGTTTCTTGAAGTATACTTGGATGACTAGACATTTTATAGTCTATTGAAAAACCATGTGGAAGTTTTACGACTGATTTTAGAGAGATGTAGACAATGCCAGATATCGTTGAACATCAAGAAATGCATATTTGGAAGACTGTTTGGGATACTATTGGGCCATATAGTTTGCAAACAAGGCTTATTAATGGATCTGAAAAAGATCATAGTAATTGTTAACTTACCATCACCAAAAATAGTCTGCCAGCTAAGAGAAACGTTAGGGCACACAGGATACTATAGGAAATTCATCAAAGGATATGCGGGGATCACAACACTGATGGAAAAGTTGTTAAGGAAGGATACAAAGTATCACTGGAATGACGAGTGTTAACACAGTCTGGATACCCTGAAGGAAAATATGGTTACTGCACCAATACTAGTATTTCCAGATTGGGAAATGACATTCCATGTGCATGTAGATGCATCAACGATACCACTGGGAGCTATCTTGGCACAACCAGGAGTAGGAGACTTGGATCACCCGATAGCATTCACAAGTAGAAATTTATCAGATTCATAACATAATTATAACATGACAGAAAGAGAAGGCCTATCCATGGTCTATGCACTACATAAGTTCAGACATTACCTATTGGAAAAACACTTTAATATGTTTACAGATCAGTCATCCCTAAAATACCTAGTCAACAAGCCAGTGTTGGGGGGGGAGAATTCTTCGATGGTTACTGTTATTTCAAGAATTTGATTTTGAAGTAACAGTTAAACCAGGAAAACTGAATGCAAGACCTGACCACCTGTCCAGGGTCACAAATGGAGAAGAACCTATGAATTTAGATGACAACTTTCCGGATGCATAGTTATTCTCAATATAGATTGTTGATGAGTACCTTGCAGATATCATTCAGTACTTGAATACAGGTACTACGTCGCAAGAATACATCACCGCACAGAAGAAGAATCTGGTAGTCTGCACGACCGACTATCAATTGATTGCAGGACATCTATACAAGATGGGAACAGATAACATCTTGTGAAGGTACGTGCTAGAGCATGAATGACCAAGGATTTTAGCATATTTCCACAAGGGAATCACAGGAGGGAATTATGCAGGAAAAGGTACCATGCAGAAGGTATTATGAGAAGGACTATGGTGGTCAACAATTCACAGTGACTTGAAAGAGTACTGTTAGAGATGTGATGTTTGTCAAAGGGTAGGAAAACCCAATAGAAGGGACGAGATTACACTATGACCACAAGTAACATTACAAGCATTTGAAAAATGGGAAATATACTTTGTGGGACCAATTAACCCACCATCCAAAAGGACATGGGCAAGATACATTATCATTGCGATGAAATACCTAACAAGATGGGTGGAAGCCACACCAGTCAAATATTGTAGTGCAAAGACAGTTGTACACTTCTTGTTTGAACAAGTAATCACTACATTTGGGTGCCCAAGAGTTTTGATGAGTGACCAAGGCACACACTTCATAAACAAAAACATCCATGCGATGACTGAGGAATTTGAATTTCATCACCAAAAGAGCACACTGTATCATCCACAGCCTATTGGCGAATGGCACAGTAGAAGCCTTCAACAAAATTCTAGAGAACGCACTGACAAATATCTGTAACGTCAACATATACGACTGGGACCTCAAGGTACCAACAATATTATGGGCGTATAGGACCACATGAAAAATTTTGACAGGGAACACACCATTCAGACTAGTCTATGGCCAAGAATCAATAGTGCCACTAAAATTTTTAATACCCAGCTTACGCATAGCAGCCATCACACAAATGATAGAACAAGGCACAGTAAAGGAAAGAATGGATCAGTTATTGTCAATGGAGGAAGACTGAATCTTGGAAGGATTCCATCAACAAGTGCAGAAATCAAGAGACAAAGCTTGGCACGATCGACACATCAAGAAGAAAACATTCAAGGAAGGAGATCTAGTATTTTTCTACGACAACAAATCATTTCAACACCCAGGGAAGCTTAGAATGCATTGGTTAGGACCATGTGAGGTAAAATATGTCACATACAAAGGATATGTATAGTTAAGAAACTTAGAAGGCACAGACCTCAGAGGAATGATCAATGGGAGTCGACTGAAGTTATAAAAGGATAGTCGACCACCCATCGCGCAGTTAAAAAAAAAAAAAAAAAGAACAAAAAGGAAACAAGACTAAAAATCATGCTGCATGTTAGAAGTAGAAAGGCTACATGACGTTCAAAACACAAGTTCAACAAAGGAACAAATAACGGTTACATGCAAAGGGAAAACAAGCGGGAAACGGAAAGTCGGCAAAAACAAGACGACATGACAACACTAAGCAGAATTAAAGCACATCAAGGACTGATGGGACATCAAATTAAACATGTCAATGGGAGACGACAAAGAAAGCATGATGGAAAGTAAAAAACCATCGCAGATTCATTGAACCCATAGTTATGATGCATTAACCGCATAATGGAGGAAGAGTCCTCGACAAGCGTCATGACAAGTCAATACAACACATGAGCATGGGAGAAACTAGTCTATTCATGAAAGGAGCACAGAGAGAGAGTAATATCAGTCGGAATGAACAGAGAAAGACCACAGAGCTCACATAATATATTCAATCTCCGCCAACATTTGACAGTCACCAATATGGCACCACCAAAGCCAGCAGAAGCAAGCCACATAGTCAGACCGACCAAGGTTCAAACTAGGTCACGAGGACCATTGGAAGAAAATGAACAACAGAATATGGAGATTGTCGACATCGATGAGATCCCATCTCCAGAGACGCTACCGGTGAACCCTACACCAATTTTTGAAGAAATTCAACAACCATGAGTAGAGGACATGAAAGTGGATACCCCAGCAATGACACAGGAACCTCAGTACGAGGAAGCAGAAAACCAACAAGAAGTGCAACCAAAAAGAACTGAAGTAGCCATAGAAGTTAACAAAATGATACAAAATCTGTAAGCAACAGTGCAAATAGACGAGTCGCAAACGACCATCTCAGGTCGACCAGTAGAGGAGACCACTGCAAGTGCCACGACTTGGCCATAATGGCTAACGGGGGAACAACCAAAAGTCGATGGAACTTCAAACCAACCACCACAGTAGGAAGACATAGTTCAAATACTGATCTCACCCCACAAGAATCTAGTAGCATAAATTGTTCTACCATGCATACCGGCTGGAGTACAGGTAGAAACGAAACTACTGGGTCACGTCAGGAAGCTAAAATATTCTGACCATGACGTATCAGACGAAACCAAGTTTCTAGAACTTGCACAGTGGGTTTTTATGCAAACCATCGGCATAACCCAACTTGGAGAAACAATCAACCAGCCACACCAGTGGGCAGCTAGGATGGATAGAACAAGAATCTTAGGTCTGTTGAAGCTACCAAATTTTGGCAGAGGCCAGTATGCGACAACATGCATCAAAAAGTTGTTAGCAGTCACACATGGAGGGGATATATGGCTAGACAAACCCGTCCCCATAACCATTGAGCTTATTGCACAAATAACGGGATTACCAATTCGAGGTATGGATCTCGTGTTGATTCTGGATGACAAATCCAAGGAAAAAGCGTTGGCATAAGAAATGAAAAGGAAATATGGCACCACTAGGGGAACGAGGGGCATCATAATCAAATGAATCAACAACACAACTATACAATTGGGCACAAATATCTTAGTGTGGAAATTGCTCAGAAAATGCCGCAAATATGAAGTACCAGCAGGAGTCATTACAGTTGCAGCTAAGTGCGTAGAAAGCACCTCTAGGGTACCATATTTATTGAACTTATTTCAAGAGGACTACAAGGATTCGTAGGACCTAGGCACAGAGTTCCATTACTCATGGTTGATCACCCTAATAGCCTTCATGGGATGGAGAGAACCATGGTATGCAATTTTATGTACTAGACCATAGCCAGTGGGAGCGAGATACCTATTATTGAGATTTGGGCCACAGGCCACGCATAAGAGGGAGGAAAAAATCATATTCAAAGCATACATATGAGACATACAGGAAGCTATCAGCCGATCATGGAGGATAACATCAGAGGTTGTCGTGCAATATGTGGACATCGCCAACTTTCGGGCCACATGCCAAACAATGTGGATACAACCAAGGCAGGATCCAGATCAATAGTGGCTACATATGCGCTACTACATCACAAAAGGTGATATTGACATGGTCATCAGTGAATGGCCTAATGAATGGAGGATCCCAACCATTACCCGGGAAGTACAAAAAACAACAACAAAAGGAGAGGCAGAATAGGTGGAAACGTAGCCTACGGAAATCCCAGTGCCCAAGAAACCAAGGATGGGCCAAAGCAAGCTGACCCAGGAAGACAAAGGGTTAAAGCAGACAGGGAACCAGAAGGGGAAGAAAGAGACTACACAATCGACCAACGGACAACAGAAACAGGCTAAGGGAGCATAGGAGACCACCCCAATTCCCATCAAACAAGAGCCAGGGGAAAATAAGAGACCAACCATGCAGGCAGAAGGCATGCACAAGAAATAAAAGACACAATGATCACTCTCAGACTATACGATCACAAAGGATGATGGGGAAATGATCGCCAGAATGGTCCAGGATTGTCTAGCATAAGATTTCAATCATGCAGCACATCACAGGGATAAACTGCAAAAAGAGATGGCATAAATGGGACAACTCCTCAAGAAATTTGGGGAAGCATAGAAAGAAAGCAGCAACAAAGGCATAGAGCTCTTCACAATACAGACTGAGAAAATAGTGGAGGTAGAAGAACGAGACCCAACCCACAACATGCCACACACAAACGCAACAATTTACATTAAACCTAGCATGTTGTGCATGGATGAAATTGTGGGGAAGACACCCTTGAAGGATTTAGACCACATCCAGTTGGTCCTGACACAGATTCCATCAAGGGAACTACACAAATTTTAGGTTAGAGTCGGCCACGAGGTACAGTCTCATGCACATAAAAACTTAGTTGAGATACATCAAGCAACAAAGAAGTGGGAGGCACTGGAAAATTTTTGTGAGCAAGCCAAGTTAGAATCTTAGGAGGAAAAGAATGTAGTAATGAACTGAAATGAAGAGTGGGAGAAATTTTTGAAAAACTCTCAAGAACCTCGCAAGGAAATGAACTCCCAGTAGCAGAAAATATCAATCAAATTTCACAGGAAATTGATCTATATCAGAAAGAGATCGAGAATCTCCAAGAACATCTCACACCAACCACTCCACTAGAAGTGAAGGAACAAAGGAGGCAGGAAGTAATAGCACAGCTGTAGGAGATAGAATAACATGTTAGTATAGCAGCTGAATTGTTCAATAAAGCAACATAACTTTGGACAAGGTTGGAGGAGGATCCACAGGTCCAACACTAGGACAAGAAATAGGAAAGGATCAATGCAGCGATCCAAGAACTCAAACAGAGGCAGAAGACCATACCAATCCCAGAATAATTCAAAGGGATGCAAGAGATGAAGAAGATGCAGGAATAACTTATCACTGCGCAAACACATAAACATGAACGTCGGGCTCAAATAGAGCCACTGTAGGAACGGGTAGTAGAAGCACTCGCACAGGTAGAAGGAGATAAAAAACAGATAGCACAGACCCAGGCAGAATGTGCAGAATTGATGAGTGATGAAGTTGAAGTTAAGGTAGTGGACACCATCAAGGAAAAGACTGCGCACGCACTTATAAAACCAACAGAGCTCAAGGAAAAGTTCCAAACGATCACCAAGGAGATCGAGGAAGCTCAAAAGGATTAGGTGACTCGGGACGAGTCACATGTCAGTGTTGGGGGCTTGTTGGCACCAAGATGAAGTGAAAAGAAGGATGATCATGGGAAGGAAAGTGTGCTAAAATTGAAGTAACAATTGGAGGAAGAACAACACGTGCGCATGCAAGAAAGTGTGCACAAGGAAAGTGACAGTTGGAGGAAGAACAAGACACACACATGGGAGGAAGACCTAACATCGGTAGGGTTAGGGTTTTGGTAATATGATTGTAAATGGATAAATAGACCAATATATATAAACATAGATACACAGGTATCATATAGAGGTCGGTTCTCTTTTGTGTTAGTTCAATTTTTGTAGTATTCCAACATAGTTATGTATGAGTTGATATGTTATATAATACTGTTCCGAACCAATTTTGTAAGTTGTTGAGCTGAGAATAGAGGAGAGAAGGGAGGTCTGAGGATTAGATCGCAATATGTGGAGCCTAGTGTGATGTAGTTCACCTTATATATATCTTACCAATCTAAGGAGAACTGTAAGCGTGGGGTGTTGGAGATGCAGAACTATCATAATAAAAGAGCCTAGAGACAAATCTTTGTGGACGTAGCCTAGGAGGGGGTGAACCACAGTAATATCTGTGTAATGTGATGAATGCATGTATATCTTTGTATTCTTTTAGCATTTAATTGTTATGCTTATTGAATGAGTTAATACATTGTTATGGAATACGATTGTGTTATTCAGGAAATAAATTGTGAAGGATATATGCGCACCCGTGAGTAATACTATATTTCAATCACAATTCGTAGTTTATGGCTCTGAATAATAAACCCCTATCTCATACTCAATCCTAGGCTGAAAATACATGAGTCTTACAACCACCCATTTAAAGCTATCTCGAGTGAGACAGCGCAGTGCATTATGTGCACTGTGTTGCCTTCTGGTTTACCAGGAGGGCCGATAGTTTTATAGGATTTGTTGGAAACCCGAAAGACATGAACCTTGGGTCAATAACTCAGATGGTAAAGGAAATTAATAAAAAATAGGGTCTTTTAATGGTGTATTGTCTAACCAGATCTAATTCCATGGGTCTATTACATAGGGATGACATTCATTTTACCCCATTTCTCATCTATTAGGCATGACGAATATATTTTCACACCATATCTTTATGTTCTAGTTGTTTGATAGTGTTTAAAATTAACTAGGATGCATAGGGAGATATGAGCTACTCAAATCTTAAGTGGCAAGATGATCCTCAATAACCACTTAGTTCATGTTTTGATTAGCATTGTTTGTTTGGACCTAGATTCAATGATTGAGGACAAGGGTATTTTAGGGGTTATTTTTTGTCAATTGGTAATTTTTTTCCATTTATAAAAAATACATATCTTCACCAATTGATCATTTTCCTTTTAAACATTCACCTATTTTTACATAAAATATGATTAAATTGATGATATCTCCCAAAATGTGCAGTTTTTAATAATAAATTATATGTTTTTTAATGAATATTTGCATACATTTCTATATGCATGTTTTTTTTAAACAAAAATAGTTTCCTTGAATACTATACTTAGGTATAATATTTATATCCTTAAAAAATACCATGTTGAGGACATGAGATTATTGGATGCATTTTTCATGACATGGGGTGTACATTTTTAAATGGAAACAAGTCCAAAAGTTTGGTAAGATTGGACTTGATGAAACCCTTAATTAACTATATTGACATTAGAGAAGGGAGAGACTAAGGGATATTGTGAGATATCTCAACATACCCTTTGGAATTGACATTTCCCCTTCTATTATGTGGTGTCGGTGCATTGGAAAAATTAGAGGATGTTGGAATGGTGGTATTACAAGGATTTTCCCTTTTCTAGTAACTTCACCATAATTTCAAAAATACAATAGGTGGCTCATGTTTATTACTTGTCTTATCAATGTCCTTAGAGCTTCAAAATATGAATCTAGTACAAATCTCTAGATCCTTTATTTGGGATAATTTTCGAGGTACTAAGTGCATGCAAGCAATTGGAACTATGTTTAAGGACAATGGGTTAGAGTCTTAGATATTTATATGCAAGAAAATACTATGGTAGAAATATCTGTTATAAGATTACTTGAAGAGATGTCACATCGAAATTTCTAATTGTTTGTAGATTCTTTATATCAACTATGTTGATAATATTGGAGGATGGTTTGAAGGACATAGTATTATTGGGTATCTATGTGATTTTAGGATCCATGGGTCCTTTGTACTTCAATGAATTTCAATTCTTGAAAGTACATGTGGAAAATTGGCTACATGAATTTCAAGTCTTGAAAGTACATGTGGCAAATTGGCTACATCTTTAGAGTATTTATAGCACATGAAAGGGTGAGATTTACCTTAAAAAAAAATTGTACTTAAGGATCTAGGGAAAATGTATTTGGAGCATTTCTACAATTTCATGACATGGACCATTATATATGGAAGGATTTGTGTGATAGTGAAAGTGGTAGATGAAATGATGGTATGTTCCTTTCTCATAGATAGAGTTTTTTAGCTACAATAAAATGAATCCTTCAAATCTTGTAGTAAATTTCTTTCTAGTTACTGAATTTTGAGGAGGCAAGAAGTTAGAGTTCTCATTAATTCAAAACTGTGAATTTTTTTAAGATATAGATTGATTTTGAATTGGGAAAAACTCTCTAAAGATGTTTCTCCACTATACATTGAACTTAGACCATAATCAAACTCTTATCATCACTAAAACTTATGTGGAATTCCTATCTAACAAAAAAAGAAGATCATTTTCCTAGAAGATTAGCTTACTTTGAACAAATTTTATTATATGTATAGGAAGATTCATATTGAAGGAATGGTTACATGGAATGGAATTTTGCATGATTATTATGTGTATGATTTTTTGAGTTTCCACTAGAAGTGAATTGTGTTCTAATGGCTATTTATGTTTGGATAATTTTGGTCAACGTGGTTGGTCAATTGCTATGCTACGAGAAAACCTACATTCTCTATTTAACTTGTCATTCATGAGAGTTAGGTACTTCAATTGAAATTCGTATTCTCAGACTCCAGTTTTTAGTTTTTTTCAATGAAGAAATCCATAAGAGAGGACAACTACAATTTTGTGAACTTCAACTACAACTACAATTCTAGCTACTACTATTATGCAAATTATAACTACATGAGTACAATGGATGGCTACTACTATGAACCCAAAAAGTGGAAACCCTCTTCATTTCTTAAAATGGTTGGGTACTACACTTTTGCATTTTTTTTTCCATCTCCAATCTTCTTTGATTTTGATTTTGAGTACATGTAATAATATTTAATATTATTTGACCTTGATATTGATTCTGTGTTTTATAATCATGCAATGTATAAGATCCAAACTATATGTTGGTCTTCTTAGATGCAACTTCCATGTCCTCTCTATAGTTATAAAACTTCATCATTATGGGTGAGGAATGGTACGTTTCCCATTGGTAGCCACAATCATCAAAATTTCACAATATTGTTAGTGGAAAGGGGTGGGTTGGGGTGTATACAATGGTGGATCCAAATTAAACAACATTAGTAAACCCTAATGAAAGATGACTAGTAAATTAGGCTAGATGAGTATTCCTCCCACTTACACATATTCTTCATGTGGTGTCATCTTTCAATATTCCTTTATAAAAATAGCCAAATCCACTGCACTTGAGCACTCAATCCTTTACAAATATTTTTACCATGCTTTTCATCTCTTTGTTAGTGTAGAGTTTGGAAAAATTCCTCTGATATTTGTCGATGATTTTTCTTTCCTCTCTTTCACCAATCTAGCTTAAGTTGACATCTATATCATTTTTATATTTATCTTATAAAGGATTATTGCAAGTGTCACTAATACAATGGCTACACATGTTCTTGAAATTGTCCCTCCATTCAGAGCACTCAATCATTGTTTCTGCAATTGTTATGATGAATATTATGTGTAGTGAGAATTATATTTTTGTGAGAGGACCAAGATAGAATACATAAATAGAGTATGCATCATATTCATTGATGCACTAATAAAGGTTGAAAATGTAGTTATTCATTATATTCTAATTTATTGAACACAAAGTACATCCATTCATATGTTCAAAGTAATACTCTTGTTTCTTAATTGTGAAAATGAATCTTTTGGTGTGTTTGGTCATAAATATTATCATTGCTACAAACCTGATTTCATTGAAAATTATTTAAAGAATAAATATCTTGAAACTGTCAATCATGCATTAACAAAATAGAGATTCCTCAAGGTCTAGTGAAATTGACAATATAAACTTTGGTAAGGGTTCAATTGTAGTTCATTTAGGGTGTTGAACAATCACATCAAAACAATTTCCTCCTTTAAAATAAGGAGAGCAAAATAAAGCATTTGGCTCATAGGTGGTATTTTGAAACCTTTAACTTTCCAGAATGACAACTTGTTTAGTATAAAAATATGTTATCATCAATAGACTTCCAATAAATGACGCAAGCTCATCATTTGGCACCAACAATAAAACACACCCAATATTATTGAATAAGAAGATGAACTGACTTTGACATGATTGATATATGCAAAGACAAAAATAGATTAAAAATAGTAAACAATATATTTAAAAGAAAATTATATAATTTGAATCTGCATTGTCGACTATATCTATGTTTGTAGTTTCATCAACAATTGAATTGTTTATCCTATAAAAAAATAATGTCAAAGACAGAGATATAGAGAGGTGTTCAAAAAAATGGAGGCTTTTATCAATTTGCAGACCGAACCACTAGGTTTGTCATCCCGAACCTAAATCTAAGGAAACCAAGTCAACATACATGTTGTGAAACCGGCCCCAAAATAATTTGATTCAAAAGAACACACATGTGTTCTTAAGAGTGCACACGCATTCTAGGAACATGCACATGTTCCTAATAGCGCCCACACGCTATAGGAACGAGCATGAATTCCTAAGAGTGCACACATGGTATTATAATTTATGTGTTCTTTGTCATTCCCCCATCCCTGCCTCTATCTCTCTCCCCCCCCTACATCTACACCACCCTCTCCATATCCCTCGCACTCTCCCTCTCTACCCCCCATCTCTTTTTCCCTCTATCTCCCTCACACTCCTATACATGGTAAGACCTAGACATGGAAAGACTTAGACATCACAAGGCATGGAAATACCTAGACCTAAACCATTCCTTGGCATGCCTCAAACTCTCACACCTACTCCCCCCTTCTCTCTCTCTCTGCCCCTTTGTCCTTCCCTCCTCTATTTCACCCCCATCTCTCTTCCACCTATATCCAACCCATTCTCTCTCTTCTCATTATTAGTCTTAGTTTCACTCTCTCTCTTTCCCTCTTTCTTTCTATATTTCCCCTCTCTGTGTCCCTTTGTATCCCCCCCTTCCTGTCACTCTCTCTCTCTACCCCCCCTTCTATGCCTCCCTCTCTATTTACCTTCCTCTCACTATTCCTCTCTATAATGTCCCTGACCACCGACCCTTGCCGGGTAACGCTACCCAAACAACCTTAACTTGCCTTTACTGCTCTGACTATTTTTCTTGTCCCAAGGAAAAAGCTGTGATATTTTATTTCTAAGATGGAAATGATACTAGTACATTAAAAAATAGTCATATGGGAACTACAAGCCCACAGGGTAAATATCTACACATATACTTGATTACTACCTACTATACTTATCCAAAGAGTATCATCAATAGAGTACTTTACTCTCTTAATCTAAAGACCACAATGTTAATACAAGAAACTACATGCTAAAAGAAAAGAATAAAAACCTAAATTGCAGCAGCTACATCATTGAAAGATGTGAGGAGGATGAACAATTTTTTCTCCCTCTGTAAACTATGCTAAATTTAGTATTCTAGTTTATAAAACAATGCCATCCTTCAACCATTTATTCCCAAAGTATTTACATCCCCAGATACATGTTTGAAAGAAACCAATGCTATATCCACTCCATTGTCTCACCTAATTCATACAAGCTTGTAGACTAATGTTCAAAAAAGAGAAGATTTAAGATACCTAATCTTTTATCAGTTTAGAATAACCGTGAACTTGTATCTTCTCCACTCCCAATTCCATTGTCATCCTCAACAATGCAACTAGGGTTCTTAGTTTTGCCCAACTATTTGTTCCACAACCCAATCCAACTAACAAATCAAGATGATGAGAGGCCTTTAAGAAAATTCCTCCTTCTACTCCATACAAACAAGGGTTTCCTTAGGAATCTCCATCAAATAAATCCCATTCGAATGACTCATCAATAATCATAGGTTCCACTTGTCTAATGATATTTTGGTTTATAGGGATCTTGATATCTTCAAAGATATATCTTACGTTTAAGAAGACCTAAAAAAGGAAAAAAATTAATCTTGGATAATCATATTGTTGCTTAGTAGACTTCCATATTTCTCAGCTTACCAATATAGGTAGGCTATGAAATCCTTTACCACTAGATCTTCAAATCAAGATTTAAAAGTCTTAGACAATGTATTTCCCTTCCATGGGCCAACCCTACTAGTCAAGGTTCTAAATATAAATCATGCTTCTCTAGAGAAGTGACAAGGAACAAGAAAGTGATAAAAAAATTCTTCTATATCTCTCTCTCTCTCTATAAAAAAATATGTACTTGGTTCTTGCTAAGACCTCCTCTACAAAAATTCTTAGCTAACATATTTATTTGCTAATGCCAACCAAAAGAAAATTGTTGCTTTGATTGGTTCTTTGATTTTCCATAGGCTTTCATAGTAACATCTGAGAACACCTTGAATGTCTTCTACAAACATTGAGGAGTATCCCAACCTCACTATATAAGTTCCATTAATAAGATTCATAGACTATGCTAATACATCCTCTCCTTGTTTCATAAAATAACATTGTTGGATAATTTATGTGTGTAACCATTCCATTCCACTACCAAATTTCCTTCTAAACCAAGCTATCCTTGGGATTTCTATTTGTAGGAAAATGGGGTAATGATCTAAACTTCCCTCAATTAAAACCCAATATCTAACCCTATCTATCTTAGCTATAATAGTTTCATTTACTAGGTACCTATAAATTCTTTTCAAGGCCCTTTCCTCCCTTAATCTAAAATTATTAGTTAGATGTAGGAGAGATTTTTGTTGGTTCCACATGTAACAATTTTTTTTATTCAATTTTATATAAAAGAATTCAGCTAGGTTATAAATCTTTCCATTAAACCTCCACACTTCTATTTTTAGAATAAAATTGAAATCTCCACCTACTATCACATACCTTTCTTTTTATAAGGAAGTTGTTTCAATAAACCCTCTTAAATTCCTTCCTATAAACCCTCCTAAATTTCTTCCTATAGACATCGCATCCATATACATTAAAAATCTAAAATATATTTACGAATTCCAAAAAGTAAATTTCAATCCATACTTCACTGAAAAAACATCAGAATTTCTCAACCTAAGAGGATTATTCCATTCTATGATTAAACCCCMTGATCACCTTCTAAATCTTGAGCTAGAAAGTTCCAATCTCACTTCATGTTTAAATGAATGTAGTTCATTCTTAATGATTCTATGGAATAGGTTTTTTTGTGTGATAATGAAGTTTATAATATTTTCAAGCTTGGAATGTCCTAACGGCTATCTAAGTCAGTCAATGTCAAGCCACCATTATCTATTTAACCTGTCCTTTTCTGAGACTTCGTTGATATTCTCATTCTTTCAATTTTGGTTGTTGTGGGTGAAGAAATTCGGGCTAACGAACAACCATTCCATATGCAGACTTCATTTCATTAATACAATGGAAAGTGCCTTTGCTCTAATTTTCCCATCTTCCACATCCTTCTGGGGAACAGTATCACCTTAGCAGGTAGATAGAGAACAATATTCAGCGTTCCTTTTCCTTTTCTTTTTCTTGATCTTGATCTGGTTCTTTATTCTTCTTTGATTTGCAATACAGAGGATTCTTGTTTGAATTGCAATGCAGAGGATCCATCTTATGTGTCCGTCTGCTTGGACACTACTTCGATGTCAACTATGCAGTTATATGACTACATCATTGTGGGAAGGGGAACAAGAAGTTGCCCATTGGCAGCCACAGTATCTCAAAATTTCACAGTATTGTTACTGAAACAGGGTGGGTTGGGCCATACCCTACCAATCACCCGTCGAGAATGAGGATTCATTTATAATTTCCTTAATACGACACCCAATAATCCCGCAAAGAGCTTCAATTATGAGGATGGTGTCGATAATGAGAGAGGAATAGTTCTCGGTGGAATCGACACGATAAGCGTTGGCTTCTACTCCAGAGTAGGATTATCATATATACGATATTTAGGGTGGGAGGAGTCCCTTGTTCATCAATTCTACCAATGGGTGGAGGACTTTGTGGTATTTCATCCTACTTTCAAAAAATGGAAAAGTACCTTTAAAGATGGCCTTCTCTAAGCTGGAGCATATCCTTATAATGGGTATATATTGGACCATATTGAAGGAACTAAAGTTGGGGGGCACCACTTTTGATAGAAGAGGATTATTCCATTCCTTAGCTGATCTTCTGGAGCACGCAAACTTCAACAATATTAGAATTTTGATATGGGAAAAGGTCTCCCATATCCTCTCCAATAAGAGTGATAAAGAACAAGGTAGGTGCATTTTCTTCTCGCAAATATTCGAGTCTTTATAGTAGTATTGCATATTCTTGATAGAAATTGTGTTTTTCAATAATTCATTTCTATAACTTGTTGAGGAACAACATGATAATGAACTATGTTAAAACCCAAGGCTTATGCAGTGGAGTATGAAGACAGTGTTGGAGCATCTCATATGGCTCTATTAAATTCGGGCAATGGAAGCGAGGCCATAATTTTTTGTGGTTCTCTTGGGAGTCCTCAACTACTTCTCCTTAGCGAAATCAATCCACGTGAGCACATGGAATATTTAGGCATCCTCGTGGTTATATATTTGCCTGGTGTTCGACAAGGAATGGCTAATAACCCAAAAGTTGGGATCACATTTCTCTTTCCTCGACTCCTTGAATATTCATTACCTCGAATTGTAGGCATAAATTGGGGAATCTTTATCGAATCATACTGTTTCATTTCACAATCCATTCACTCACAATCAAGAAGGGATAGACAGATATACATTTAATCGTCTCTTTGGTATCAATGTGGTTAGAATTTTTGAGTTCTTTGTTGGGCCTCTATCCAAGGGGGAGCTCTATCTTAGGTCTTGGGATTTTAATGAAGATCCTTACATCAGATTCAATTATTTTTCCCATCCATGGGATGTAGAGAATTGTGTGGAAGGGCTGAGAATCATAAAAAGGGTTCAGGAAACAATTCCCCCAAGTTTTTTTACAAGGCCTTTTATTGGCAGTCTTCTCCCTGTAAATACAAGTGACGACAAGGCATTGGAAACATTCTACCGGATGAAATTCTCTACCTCATGGCACTATCACGGTGGTTTTCAAGTGGACAGTGTAGTCAATGATATATATCAAGTTCTGGGAATTGATTCTCTTTGGGTGATTGATGGATCAACCTTTAAGAGATCTCCTAGAAGTAATCCTCAAGCCACTGTAATGATGTTGGGAAGGTAACTGGATTAATATTAACTCCTCTAATAGTTTTTCTAGTGTTTGTTCAGTGTTTTAACAATTCACTTGCTTCAATAATTATTTATTGTAATTCGATTCATTTTTTTATGTTATTTTCATGTTGTGTGCATAGATACATGGGCTTGAAAATTTTAAATGAGAGGTTAGAAATCTCAATAAATCCTCACCAGCGGAACTAGTTGAGCCCTTATAAGTATGATAACTTCAGCAACACCACTTTCAAATTTACTTCAATATAAATTTCTTCTTGTAATTCCATTTCATTTCTTATGATTATTTTCTTGTGCGCACAAATACATGGGCTGGCAAATGTTAAATTAAGAGGCTGTAAAATTTTCTAAATCCTCACCAAGATGAACCGATGGAGTCCAGTTATAAGTACAATGACTTCAGCAAGACCACTTTAGGATTAGCAGAAAGTGATATTTAGATAATCACCCTGGGCACAGTTTGGTTGAGGCTTCTTTTCCACAGCCTCAGCCAAAATATGCCTCATAGAAATGTATACATACCAAGATGTCTAAGATAATCATGAATTGTTGTCTCTTACCATAAATTTTTATATAAATGATTTGCATGTTTTACATGGCCTTGAATGATGGCATCACATTGAAAATTCTTGTTGGGTAGATCCAATTTTTGATGGTGTTTAATATAATTTTTTTTTAAATTTCTTAGATAAACATGGAAAATTTAAGAATGTCAAATTGTCCATTTCGTTCTGTAAAATTCTACGATTGTTGGCTTTAGTTTGATAACATAATGAATTCATGTTCATGGAGGTAGCCACCATTAGGTTTTCAAGCTCTTTAACCCAAGAAGTCACCACTCTATTTTCACGCTCTGTAAGGCATTCATCATCTATTTTCAATCTCTGTAAGACATTTCATATTGGCATCTGATACAATGGTCGATCTAGATTAATCAACACTGATACAATGGTCGACCCAAATTAAAAAACAGTAATATTAGAGAAATATTGGCATATGAAACAAGTACAATATATTTGGAATATTGGAATATGAAACAGGTTATTTGTATACAATGGTGGAACCAAATTAAACAACAGTTATAAACCCAATGAAAAATGGTAATATAATTGAAATATTGGCATGTGAAATAGGTTATTTGTGTACAATGGTGAACCCAAAGTAAACAACATCGATAAACCCAAATGAAAAATGGTTAGTATAGTACACTGTGATAACAATGGATTATATTGCATTTCGATAAGCCATGTATATTTCTGAGCATTCTAATGTTCCAATGGATGTCGCTCTACTTTTTCTGAGCATTCTAGTCTGTCGATGGATGTCGCTCTACTTTATATAGAGTGAAGTAAAACTTTTGAACTATTTTGAATTATTATCTTGAATATTGTTAGTCCCTACCAAGCAGGGAGTATCGTGATAACCCGTGGGTGAGAGGGAGAGATATTTTAGTTTAATTTAAGCGTTTATCAATTGCTCATATTACTTGTGGTTAGCATCCATGTTGACCATAAAGAGTTGGCCTACTAATATGTCAAACTACCAAGAAGGTTTTGAAGGGATTGGTTGTTGTCGTAATAATAATAATAATAATAATAATAATAATATATTTTTAAGGTCACGGCCAAGCCACACCAAATTGGTGTATGAGACCCTCTTGTTTGTGGGACAAGGGACCCCCTCCGCCCAGCGAT